>JANHFM010003952.1:161742-178828 GCA_032468115.1 Grayia smithii
TGCAAGATGCATGGCTGGCAAACTTTATTTTAACTGGAAAAGTTGGGGGTCGTCTTATACGCCCAGTCGTCTTATACACCAGAATATACGGTACATTTATTTATTTATTTATTTATTTATTACATACATACATACATATTGCAATATAAACTCTAAAATATGCTTTACATAATGAACACCCCTCCAGAAAAAAAAAATGGAAAATTTTATCCCCATCCAAAGGCATGGTGCATCATAAAACCACTTTGTGTCATCTTCCTGCTCTTTGTGGTCCTCAGTAAAACTAGTTCTTGGTATGAAATAGCGAACTCCACCCTCCAAAGAGGATGCAGCTATTGTTTATATGGTCTCTTAATCCAGGATGAAGTTCAGAGAGTTGAATGAAGTGTTACTAATGTTGATAATCTGATTCATCTCTTCGGTTTTAGTAAACCCAGCCCGTCCATGTGCAGACGTCCTGGGGAAGGGCCTCTGTTGATGGAAAAATACGGGGGAGGGATTAAGAATCTTTTCAACTTTTTGTCCTGCCCTGCAAAGAGTCCAGGAGATGTTTCATTCTGCAAGGACATGGAGGTGGTGGTGAACAGCATGTAACTCTGAGGCCACCGATGAAGGGAATCAAGTTTGAAAGATGTACCCTACATAGATTAGTACAGGGAGTCCTCGACTTAACGACCAGTCGAGCCCCAAATTTCTCTTGCTAAGCGAGACAGGTGTTAAGTGAACCTTGTCCCATTTTACGATCTTTCTTGCCACAGTTGTTAAGTGAATCGCTGTACTTGTTAAGTTAGTAATACCGTTGTTAAGTGAATCTGGCTTCCCCACTGACTTTGCTTGTCAGAAGGAGATCACATGACCCCAGGAGACTACAACCGTCATAAATGTGAGTCAGTTGCCAAGCATCTGAATTTTGATAGCATGACCACGGGGATGCTATCACAGTTATAGGTGTGGAAAACGACCATGTCACTTTTTTCAGTGATGTAACTTCAAACGGACACTAAATGAACTGTTGTAAGTGGAGGACTATGTGTACTAGCTTTCATTTACTTACGTAGCTCCAGCAAAAGTTGGTGGAATTGCAGGAATTTAAGAGCCCTCATCTCCATTCCCTTTAAGAGCTATTGCTGGTGTTAATGATTTGTTTCTGATATTGCTTTGGAATCATTTGTGTGTATCTGTGAGAGAATGAAAAGTTTTACAAAGGGAAAAAAATAAAAGAAACCAGGCAAAAACCAGATTTGTGTTGGTCCCTCATGCATAACTTCCCAGCTCTATAGTGGAAGCAAGCAGAAAATAAACAGCCATTAAATTGGTTGCTGGGGGGGAAATACGCAAGGGAAGGCCAGGAGATTTGTAAAGTAGGTCTAGTATCCATCATTTTCTGGGATGAGCTTGTGTTCCAAACCACTCTACCATATTCATGATTTTTTGGAGAGAACTTTAATGGGTGAGAAAATCTTACAAGCCTGAATTCCATTTGCCTCATTCTTTCACAAGCCAGCACTAAGAATTCAAGCTTTAAAGTGATTACTGATACTTTGTCAGCATGATCAAATCTCAAGAGGATGCAAGTGAACATGTCAACAACAGATACACAAACACACTTACAAACATATTAAGGCTGACTCCAGACAGTACCTCATGCCGAAGCATATGACACCTAAACACATGTATGATTTGTAAAACTTGATTTATGATTTGGTGTGTATTGTGAATCAGCTAATTACAGTTATTTAATAAATTGTGGTTAAACACACTGAGGCTTACTATGTGTTAACCCATTTGCATTTATATAATTCGGAGCGTTCAAGGGAGCAGTGAGTTGGGAACTTAACCTCAGTTTTCTGTAATGGAAAAAATATTATTTGAACTGTGTCTGAGATGAAAACCTGATCCACACTTTCCAGTAGGTCTTAATATGATTGTTAGTTTTCAGATTAGTTGGTATGATTAGCAGTGGTTTATTATCTATGACTTACGACTTAACTGTGGCTCTGCATGATTTGTGAACCTAACCTCAGTGGAAACTATTGAGAACTGAGCCAATTCCAGTTCATACTGCTCTGCCTTAGGCTTCAGTCTTTAGACATGCTAGTTTCTAAGTAACAGTCTCTGGGCTAACATATCTTAGAAATCATCCTACAGATTCTTGGACATTGGTCTTGTAATTTCTGAAATTGTCCAGTGTAATTAAGTGCTCAGGATTTCCTTTTTAGTGCCTCTAGAGCAGTGTTTCTCAAACTTGGCCACTGGAAGATGTGTGGACTTCTGCTGGCTGGGAAATTCTGGCAGTTGAAGTCCACACATCTTCCAGTGCCCAAGATTGAGAAACACTGCTCTAGAATGTTGGGTCTGTGGGGCTAAACTGTGAAGATATGAATTGTTTTCTTGGTGGGTTGGCATCTTTGATTATGTTTCAGCACTCCCAATCTTTCTATCTCCCAATCTTTTAGCAAAAAGAATTTGTTTTCATCAACCTACCAGGAGCTGGAATAGAAGTGGGATACCACTATAATCATCGTGTTTGTGAGTTATACAGCAGCTTTGTCTGGAAAAGATTTCTAGTGATCAGCCCAAGTGTACCCGCTATTTTAAACCACATCAAATCTGGTCTTGCCTGTACCCTGTGATTCATGTTTATGGAGTCCTTTGTTGGGCCAAAGCCAAGTTCCATTTAATTGATTGGATTGCAAGGAGACCTATTGAAAATAATCACTCCTGCTCTCCCCTACAACCTTCCCTATGTTGAGACAATCCTTGGCTGTTTGCCCTGGACTCAGCAGGCTTCCCTTCCCTTCCTTTCATTGGCCAAATTATTCCCAGGAGTATTAATAGAATGATGAGTGTAGCCCCCTTGCATACTCAGTGGAGTTGGTGGCTTCTGGCTCTAAACCTCTTGGTGAGGTAGGATCCCATTTCTGCCTTGAATCTGTCCCTTTAAGACGGGGAGGGCGCTGGGTGGTTTATTGACTGCCAGAGAGCTGTGCTGAATTAGGAAGACTTTTAAGAGTTGCCTTGCCTTGTCTGGCCAGCCCTGCTGTCAAATGCATGTCAGCATGTCTTTTCCCAGCTTTTATTTAGAGAGCTAACTTTGGGTGTTGTGGCTTTCCTGCTTAGAGGGCTATATCTTTCCTGTTTTTCTTATACTTGCCAACATTTGAGGAATAGACCACAGTGCCACAGTGTAGGAGACAGTGTGATCAAATCCACCTAGGTCTGAATATAATGATTATAATTCACTAACGGCAAGGCTAGTTCCTTAGACTGTCTTCCAACTTGGGTGACCTCACCTATTGTTGAGAAAAGCTGAGATAAAAGCATTTATGACTCCAGCAAGCATTCCAAGCGAATTCCTGTCCTTTATTACAGATCTCTTTTTTTCCACTTGTTTTCTGGGATGGGTTTGATTTTCTTGCCTTGTGTCAAGAGGGACTGGTGAGAAGATAACTGGTGTTCCCAAAGCTTGCACCAAATATAAAGCACAGAGTGAGGCTCTGTATCAGATCTGTCCTCAGAGCTACAGTCCAATCCTTGGGTGCAGTTTGAAATAATGTGTTTTTCTGAGCGTTCACCATTTTTTCCCCCCAGGAGTTAATTTCTGAGATGGGCTCCTATGCACCTCCTTTACCTAAGGAAGAAGATTTGACAATTGTACCTTTCTATCTGTGCTGCTGGCTTTGAAAGCTGTCATCGCAGCTTGATCTGGAAGAAAGCTGCGGTGGCAGCACCCCAAGCAAGACACAATGCATGTTCTAACAGAAACTTCGTTTTCCTGTCTGGGGTTGGTTTTTTCTTCAGGTTATTAACAGCTGGATATATGCCAGTTCTAAAAACAATTGTCTGCTAGTCATACATTGCTTTTTTAAATACCCCATTTAGAAGGATTTTTTAAAAAATAAGTATTTATTCTGACCTTCAAGCAGGATTTTTTCTGTTTCTAATTTTTTTTCTATCCCCCTTTTACTTTATTAGCATAGTTGGAATGGCTTGGGCCCTGCACATGATTAATTGGCTGAAGCCACACACACACACGAGTTCAATGAGGCTTATCTATATAAAGTATAGGATTGTGGGATTAAAAATTAGGTGCCCTATCAAGCTAAAGTGTTGCCAGAGCTTTTTTTCCTAGCTTCCATTGGCTCTGCTTTGCTAGCCCCTTCGGTTTCTCCTCTTCAGCTCAAGGATGTGAGCAACTCAGAAGCTGGCAGGCAGAGAAACTTGAAAATGTCAACCTGATGGGTAGCAATTGTGGGGGTGGGGGGTGGAGGGTGGGAAGGCAAACTCTATTCCTGTAATGATTAACCAAGGGATAGAAATTATAAAATGCTATCACGATGCCTTTAGGAAAAAAATATCTCTTTACGACCATACTTGGAATATGGCACTGAAATTAATGGTTGCCTTTTAAATGTATGTTAAAGAATTGGAAGAAGAGTAAACACAGTAATGGTGGTGGTGGTGGGTAGAAGGAAACCCTTTTCCTTGGAGGAAAGGTCAAACTACATGTAGACCACAACTTACAATAGTCATTTAGTGACTGTTCAAAGTTACAGCGGCACTGAAAAATGGGATGACTGTTTTTCAGTTATGACCTTTGCACTTTCCCAGGATCATGTGATCAAAATTCAAATACTTGGCAACTGGTTCATATTTATGACTATTGATGTGTTCCAAGATCAACCTTGGTGGCAACCTTCTTACAAGCAAAGTCAACGGAGATGCCGGATTCACTCAACAACCGGCTTATTAGTTTATCAACTGCAGTGATTCATTTAACAACTGTGGCAAGAAAGGTCATAAAATGGGGCAAACCTCACTTAACAAATGTCTCATAATCTAACAATAGAAATTTTGGTCTTGTTAAGAAAAAAGATGAGCAAGAAGGTACATGGCCTATTTTGGTAACATAATGCATGATCCGCCTTTTTTATAATGCTCCCATCCGAGGTCATCTAATGAAATCATTATTCGTTATATAACAAATTTATAAAATTTGCTGCCATACATAAGCAATGATACTTTTGAAATAGGATTAGGCCAGGTAGTGGAAGATGAAGCTATTGGTGATAGCTGATTATAATGGCTGTATTCTGCTATGTATGGGTTGAGGAGAGTTTGGATTTGACTGGTGTTTACTGGGGAACAGTAAAAGGAGGGATAAGATCACTTTATGATATATTTGGAGGTTGGGGGAGGGAGCGGTGGGCAGTGGGAAGGGAGAGGCATCTGATCGACGGCTATGTGAACCGGTGAGCTTTTTTCTGATCTTCCAGCATCCTGTCTACCTATGAAGGTAGGACAACTCAGCCAGTTGGTGCTTCATCAAGGCCACAAAATTCCATATCATATATTAACTGCTCTTGGAACAACAAAACTTCTGGCTGTTTTCCTTAGCTTTTCTTATGGACAGAACCTTTACTTCCATGTTGAATTGGTTTAAATTAAGTTTTCTAGCACATGTGTTAAATAGCTTACCAGTGCTGGGTTGTTTAGGATACTTCTTGATGAATGATTATTTTAATCTTGTTACAGTCGGGTAAATGTGCAATTATTTTGATCTTTTATTTAATCATCCTTTGACAGAGTTGCAAAGGGTTACAAATGTACACATTTATGTGTGCTCTCTTTTTCTCTTACACAGATCCTAAAGTCAATTGAGGATATGCTTCATTTATTTGAAGCCAGTTCACAAAAATGTGTATGGTTTAATAAATGAGCCTAAGGTACCGTTTTGTGTTTGCAGGGCATCTCTTTAGAACTTGTTCACTTGAAGTATGTATGCGTGTTTTAATTTAATTTAATTAAGCAGTAACTGGTTGACAGAGCTACAATTTGGTTTTTTCGTAGATTTTGCTTGCACAACGCAGCAGCTTTTAGCTATGTGGCCAAAGTCACACAAAATTGCATTTGCTTAGATACAAATGATACGAGTCATACAAATGATTCAAGTGATTTGACATATCTTCCATAGAACAAAATAGCACTTGGTCCTGAGTAAGTATGCCTACAAGAATTCAGAGTTTCCTATAAGGGAAGAAGAACCTTTTTCAACTCAGTCTTGACTTCCATTCACTTCATGGATATGTCCAGGTAATTTTCTTGGCAAAAAAGTTTAATTCTCAGAATTTTGCTTTCTACTGAAATTGAAACTCATGCTCCTCTCTGTGTCTCTTTATTCAGCTTCATAATGATACTTATAGTAGGTCTATTTCGCACATGAGTAAAAATTTAGCATTATGTGGCTGAGCTGCAAGTTTCTATGTTCCTATTTTTGGTCAAGCAGTTGAGAGAAGAAATTAACTATGAATTACCTTTAGCTTTTACAGTTTTTATTTTTTCAGTTCTGGCAACTGTAGTTTAAGCCAAAGTCTGATTTGTAAAAAAAGACATTGTCTAAAGTTGGCTTGTTTGTTATCAGGCAAAAGTTTGTTTCGATGATAACTTTTACCTCATATCTAATGATATGTAGAAAGGAATACTGAATCCTTGTTAAGTGTTATCATAATGATTTATTATGGAGCCCTTTAGGTTAGGAGCCCCTGTAAATCCAAGGCTGTGCTTGAGTTTATAAGGTTCATATCATGTGGAGTTAAACTATGTGGAGTATCACTGATCTAAGACCATAATAAAGTTTAATTATTTAAGCCATGTACAACCATATCTATCATTCCCCACTCACTTTTAGCACTGATAATGTTACCCATTTGGGTAATGAAACATCTGCAAGAAAAACTCAGCATCAAGGACCCCAGAATTCAGCCCCAAGCTAGAAATATTCTCTTTTATCAATCTATCATTTCTGCCTGTGTCCACTGACATGATCAATCTCATGTTCATTTCTTGGCCGGAAAATTGCTTGCCATTATACAGGTAGTCCTTGATTTATGACCATTTGTTTAATAACTATTCGAAATTACAATGGTGCTGAACATAGTGACTTATAACCAGTCCTCACACTTGTAACCATCACAGCATCACCATGGTCAGTCTTTATAGGATATTTTCAATAATACAATATATATTTGACAGAACTCAATCTTTATGTAACTGGTCAAAGCATGCGTGGTCAAAAGTATGGCTTATTTATTTTGATAAAAATTATTTCCTGAAATAAATATATATAAAATTTGTAACGTCACACTGAGTATCATGTTTACCATAAAGAACCAAACTTTTCTGTATGGTGCTTTCATAATAATGCTATGTCTGTGATTCAGGTGGGTTTTTTTTAAAAAAATGTATGATTTAAGTAGTAAAATGTGTGGTAAAATCTTCTGCATTGGCTGTGGATTTTCTTCCGGGTACAATTCAAAGTGCTGGTTGTCACCTTTAAAGCCCTACCTGGATTGGGACCAGTTATTTGAAGGACTGTCTTTTCTGGGCCACATCTACTTGACCCATCAGAGCAGGGAATGTTGCAGGCACCCTCTCCTAAAGAGGTACATCTGATGGGACCCAGAAAACGTCTCCATGGTCGCTCCCTTCCTTTGGATCATCCAAAGAGATTAGATGAACCCCCACTTTTTGGCAAGGCTATGAAGATCAGTTTTTACCAATAGGCCTGGCCTGGGGAACCCAGCGTGGGATGGAGCCCATGAGTGGCTTATCTGATTGATTGATTGATTGATTGTGGCACCAGGAAGGTGGGAGGGATTATTGCTTTTATTCTTTATATATTGGGTTTTTATGTTTGTAAAATGCCCAAAGTGAGCGGCCGTATAAGTTTTCATAAACAAATGAACAAGCAGATATATAAATTTGTATTGATATTAAAAAAAGAATTGATTTTTATTTCCTTCGCTTCCTGATGCATATATTCTATTTCACTCATTGCAGGAGAAGTCAGTATTTATTTAAAGTCAGTACTTGTTTAAAGAATTTCCATGTGGTTTTTGCTTCCTGCCGTGTATGAAAAGGTTCCTTGAGATATATTTTGCTGCGTATGAAATATAAAAGAAGGCAGATGGGAACTAGGGTGGGTCAACGGGGAGGCATGGTGTGGCACCCTGCTTTGTACTGTTTAATATGCACATACTGAAAAAAGTGCCTCTATCTTTCATTTCAAAGGGATCTTTCTGAAACAAATGCACCCTTGGTACTGTCAGTTTCCAGTACAAACCTTTTACCTTTTTTGCCCATCTTATATAAATGCATTTTTAAAAACATTAAGTCAAGGAAGGAATTCCTTGAAGGAATTAAAAAAATTAGTATAAACAATGCTTTAAAATATATTACTGATCTGTTACCCCAAGCACTGAGTATTCTGTAATGGAGAATAGAATTTAACCCAATTGTGATTATTTTTCCTTCATGTTAGGGAAAGGCTGAGGATATCTCACAACATCTAATTTAAGGCAAGAGATGCAAGCTTGAATGTCACCTCTATCAAAATGAATCATAAAGCTGCCAGTTTTCTCCAGGAGCTTGCAAGTGCCGCAGGATGGCCTTCCTGATCAGCTGTAGCTCTAGAGGTTTGGCCTTATTTCAGATTCCTGACAGAGAAATAGAAGTTTCCAAAATTGGAAGTATTTTTAAGAAGCTTCCTTTCAAAATCAGATTGCCCTTTGCTTACCTGATTTCTGAGGAAAGCTTCTCTGAAATGTTCCCCAAACAGATAATTCTAGCATCTTCCTTTTCTATAGTGAGCTAGGGCTTCAGTGACAAAAGAGCTCTTTCTTAAGGGCTGCAACCTGGACATTTTGTGAAGATTGTTAAAGGACTTTCTCAATTGTTATTGGTGTTTTTTTGTGGCATTATTTAGAGCAGAACTACAGAGGGCTAACTCTTATATTCCAATCTTGGGTATGATGATTTTTCAGGAGCCTTTTTTTAAACTGCATTTGCTAGTCCTAACATATTGGTTAGATTTACACATGCCAAATTGAGACTTGTTTAGCAGAAATTCCAATCCCAATTAGGGTTATTAAGTGAGACTACCTGTAATGAAAGCCAATGTATGACACAATACCAAATGCCATAAAGTATTTCCTGCACTGATGTTTGACTGCTGTACAGTTCCACATGAGCTCTTTTCAAGACGCTGCATGTATCCCAACTTTTCCAGTGAAGAAAGTACATTAGCACTTAGACTTACAGTATATACCACTTCACAGTCCTCTCTAAACAGTTTACAGAGTCGGCATATTGCCCCCAAGAATCTGGGTCCTCATTTTACCAACCTTGGAAGGATGGAAAGCTGAATAAACCTTGAGCTGGTGAGAATCGAACTGCTGGCAGTGGGCAGTTAGCCTGCAATACTGCATTCTAACCACTGCACCACCTTCAGAAGTTCCCTTATTGTTGAAGGCACTGAGGAAACTGGTGAGAAAATGAAAGATGGCCCAAGGGATCATGTATTTTCTAATTATTTATATTATTATCATTAAGCCTGGCATGTAGATTTGTAGAGCTTTGAATTGTCACAACTAAAAATTTAATTAGCCAATCCATCATTGCTGTGTCAGATTTCCTAAGATAAAGCAAAACAAAAAAAGTTAATTTTTTATGGAAAAGAAGAATTCATACTTGATGATGTGGCACAGTGATTTGATTGCAGTACTGCGGGCTGTTTAGGCTGACTACAGTGTGGCAGTTCAAATCTCACCAGGCTCAAGGTTGACTCAGCCTTCCATCATTCCGAGGTGGGTAAAATGGGGACCCAAATATTTGGGGGAAATATACTGAGTCTGTAAAACCGCTTAGAGAGGGCTATAAAGCACTGTAAAATAGTATGTAAGTCTTAAGTGTTATTGCTATTATACTGATCCTTTACAAAGTACTGGTGACCAAATGTTTGGGGATTAGAGCTCCTTGAATTCCTAGCTACTGTGACCATGGTATATTTTGATCAGTGTTCATAATAAAATATATCTGACTGTATGACAAACAGTCAGAATGCCCTCTTGCAAAACACACCAGATTAGGGCAGGTGGTTATAGAAGCTGATTCCCATTGACTTACGTTCCACGACTAGATTTTTGAGGGTGAACATCCTTTGAGGAAAGGAGACTGGGCAATTCCTAAATGTGTGTCATTATTTCCATATGGCAGTGTGTTCCTATTAGGCTTCTCCCTCCAATCACATACACTGCCTTCCTTTGAATATATGGGGTAGAATCACACAGTATCCATAATTTTACCCCATATATTCAAACACCAGCACTACTTACAGAAGAATAGCAAAATATTTGCAAAGACCTTTGCCTCTGCTAATTGCAGAAGACCACTAAAAACTCCAGTGCTAAAATTCCTGCCACTTAATCTTTTACAAACAGTTTTGCATACTGACTTGTAGACTAGGTTGTAGTCATAAAATTAGGCTGCTGAAGCAGAGCTAACTTTGGGGGTGGTGGTAATTTTTTTTTAATTGGAAACAGGAAAGACCTGAATACTCTCCCAGTTTATCCAGGGTTTCCCCCCATTTATCCAGGATTTCCCCCCCCCACACACATTTACTTAACATATTTCATTTTTTCTGACAGAAAACAAAGTGGCAATCAAACTTTTCAGGGAAATCTGTATTTGCAAAGAAACAAAACTCTCAGACTTGTTTATCTAATCAGCACTTCTAGTCAAGGGCTGCCTACATGTCAAATATTGAACTTGCTAAAATCCTCTTTTTGTGGTGGTGACTGAGAATGGTTGTCTTTAAGCCAAACAGGTCTGGCCCTGGGCAATTAGTAATGAGGCCCCAGAAGATTACAAAATGTGAAAACATTTACAGACCCCTCGCATCCTGGACATAAACTTTTTCAACTCCTACCCTCAAAACGATGCTATAGAGCACTGCACACCAGAACAACCAGACACAAGAACAGTTTTTTCCCGAACGCTCTGCTAAACAAATAATTCCCTCAACACTGTCAAACTAGTAACTAAGTCTGCATTACTATTAATCTTCTCATCGTTCCTGTCACCCATCTCCTCCCACTTATGACTGTATGACTGTAACCTTGTTGCTGGTATCCTTGCGATTTATATTGACTGTTTCCTGATATGATTTGATTGCTTACTTGTTCCCTATGACTATCATTAAGTGCTGTACCTTATGATTTGTGACGAATGTATTTTATTCTCCTTATGTACACTGAGAGCATATGCACCAAAGACAAATTTCTTGTGTGTCCACACTTGGCCAATAAAGAATTATATTCTATTCTAGTCTTTTAAAAAATGCCTTCCTATAATGTCTGGCAGCCACTATTGTTGTCCAAGCGCTGAAGTCTGTCGTTGCAAAAGGCACTGCAAAAGCGCCAAAGAGATGAAAGGCATCTTGTAGTTCTGTCAGATGAGGCGGAGATGGCATTAGGAGTCCTATTTGGCTAAGACCAAAGACCTTTTCCTGGTAGCCACCACCACCCCCCAAAGGGTTCCCCCACCCCTTTAACTTGCCCTGGCTCTTTCCCCAAGTGCTGGGAGAAGGTGGTTATAGGGGTGTGTGGCTGTGGTGTCAGGTTTTTCAGATTCTTGACGAATGTATCTTTTCTTTTATGTACACTGGGAGTATATGCACCAAGACAAATCCCTTGTATGTCCAATCACAGTTGGCCAATAAAGAATTCTATTTTATTCTAAAAGGCATTCTTGTCAGACCCAATTGCCATGGCTAGTAAAGATTGCACTGGGATGATCCCTCAATAGGGAAAGTATTGTATATCTGATTGAGACCAGTCTAAGCATCTATTGATGAATGAGAAGTACCAGGCAAGTCAGGAGAACCTGTGAAATTGTCTCAACCCTTCAGTCTGAGCAACTGTACAGGTCTTCTTGAGGAGGGATGGTGTTGAATCTCTTTCATTTTCCAATGGAATGGAGAATGATGCATTCTCAGTTGAAGGAACCGTTACTTACTCTGGAGTGACATAGGGAGTCTTGAAAAAGACTGTCTATCAATTTTGTGAAAAGGTGAAGTATTGAATCAAACATTTTATACTTTGTCTCAGCTATGAGGTTTTTTCTGTTCTCAGCATAAGCAGAGTTTGAATTGAGAATCCACAGTACCAAAAGCTATATGTTTCTTCCTGGCATTTATCAGTCAAGCTGTGCTAAGGAGTCAGTCACCAAGATTTGTTTTAGTCAATATCTCACTTCAAACAATGAATGGGGGTGGAGAGAGGGAATGAAAATTGATATAGCTATAACTTCCTCTCAAAGTTATGACAGATCTCATTGTTTGTACAGCACTCAAAACCACTATTCTGTTTTATTTTTTTTTAAAAACCACTACATGAATGCCACACAATAATATTTTTCATGGCCAAGAAAAGCTAGAAATAGGCCTCTTATACTGCTGGATGACTTAGAATCAGTCTAGAATTTGGACAGCCAATTTGAACAATTGATGTTTGTATCTATGGAGATTCTCAATCATCCAGGTCATGATTGTCCCAAAAGTGCTTTTTCAAGAGGCAACTGGACTTTCTAGTTTTTCTTTGAAGACATTTTGCTGAAGAAATTGAAGCTTGTGTACCATTGCATCCTGAAGATATTGGGCATAGACAATACATGCCTTAGTTACATTCTCTTTGGATTCTTGCATAAGTACTCCTTGACTTACAATTGCAACTGAGACTAGAACATTTGCTACTAAGAAAGATCACTGTTGAATAAATCACATCTGATTTTATGAATTCTTTTGCCATAGTCATTAAGTGAACTATATGGTCATTAACTCCCATTGACTTTGCTTGTCAGAAGCGGGCTGGAAAAGTCACAAATGTCAATCATATGATCCCAGGACCTTGCAACCATTGTAAACACATGTGATTTGCCCATTAAATTCCATTGGTTGGCAGAAATAAACAATATATTTAAATATAGCTGAACTACAATTATCCACATGACAACAGCAATGGTAGTAATGGTGGCAAGGCAGTGGAATAGAATGCATTCCTGAAAAAATAGGTAAGGAGAGAACAACCATGTTTTCATACTTGTTAATGTATTTTATATGTGTGTGGGATTTCACTTTATTGCAGTTTTGATCAGTTTTTATGGAGGTTTCTTATCTTGTCAAATGAAAGAGCGAAGTAAAGAGTATTAATATCACACTTCAGACTCTGGCCTTTTAAGATGATATCTATCTCCTGAGTGGCACTGACATTATAGAAGCTGAACATACTTGAAAACACAATAATCAATCTTGATGGTCATGTTGACATTTGTGGTCTTTCAGTGAGAAATGTGTCAGCTTTTTACAAGAACTTTTTTTTCTTATTGTCTGGCAGGTTATTGATGAATATGTTCATTGATCTGTGGTAATATTCACCAACTGAGCTGTTAAATTATTGTGCCCTTATACTTTGGCAAGACACCCTCTTTTTTATATTTTAACTTCCTACCTGCAGCTAATAATACGTCATAATCTAACTGAAATTCTGTCAACATGGATGTTTGAAAGTGTATGCTTGAGATATAGCAGTTTTGACATTAAGATCTTCAGTGTATCTCAGTTTGTATGGTAAGAAAATTTTTAAAAGATTTTAATCCCATAGAAGGGGTGGAAGATATGTAAACGGGTATTTGTGCAGATATTTCAATGTCCCTAATTTAATGTTCTCTTCAGGTGAAATAGAGTGAATCAATGGATAAATATACATTCTAGAACTTTGCATCATGACTAATTCTGTAATAATGAATAACAAAGGTGAGTAATACAACTTTAACTTATTATTTGCTTTGCAACTATTGTTTTTTCTAAATAAAGCTGAGCAAAACAGAAATTTCTTTTAAGAAAACAAAGATTTCATTGCTTTAAGTCACGGGTCCTCAAACTTTTTAAATAGGAAGCCAATTTACGATCCCTCAGACTGTTGGGGGTCCAGACCGGCTAGGTGGCCATGTGACTGGGTGGGCGTGGCCAATTTAGCAGTCCATTTTGCCTTTGTCCTTCCTAAACTGTACTTGCTGAATCCAAGGCATCTATTTATTTAATAAGACAACCCCTTCCCAAAGGAAAAAGAGCACACAGTAAAACAAACAGGATTTCCTTCAAAATAACTCCTGATTATATGTTTCAGAAGACCACACAATACACCAGACTGAGAACTGCACCAAATAAGATTGCAACTAAAGCTCCCAAGATTTGGAAAGAGAATCACTCTAAAATCCATTAGCATTGCATTTCTCTGAATGCACCATATATCTTTATCTTACGTATTGTAAATTGATTTCTGATGCATTTAATTTATGGAATTATCTTTTGTTACTACTTCCAGCAATATTAATATGCATTTCTTACTTTATTTAAAATGAACAGATTTCAAATTATATAAACCCCATTGAGATTGTCTGTAGCCAAACTCAACCCCCACCAATTTGCTCTCACACACACACCAATCTGCTTTAAAAGATAAATATTGTATATAAAGTGTTACAAGCAATACCTTAATGCTGATTAAATCTAAGAGAGGCCAAATCAGGAGGATTGATCAGAAACTCTGATTTCCCACTCCCATCCCCTTTTCTTCCGAATCCAAGGGAAAAATCTCCCAGCCCAGAAACAACACTCTCAGAGCATTTGCAGTAGAGTAGGAAGAAAAACCTTGGGACTTTAAAAACTCAGGGAGAAACCCGTTCCCCTCTTCCACATGGCTGCTTCTGAACTAAAGAAAGCTACCAATTGAGCAGTGAAGCTACAGTGGGAGAGATCAAATGCCAGCCAGTCGATGACAGTCCCAGGGATTTAAGCTTTGGGCTCCCCTTTTTCTTTCTTCCTTTCCAGCAAGCGGCAGTTTGCAGGGTCTGAAATTTACTTCCCTTTCTGCCTTTGCCCACTTCCCAGCCAAGGAATGCTGCTTCTTTTGCTGCCTGCACAGAAAAGAACCTCTTTTTCTTTCTCCTTCCTTCCTTCTCGTCTTCCTTCCTACCTTCCCTGCCTGCCTCCTTCTCATTCCTATCTTGTTCCAGAGTTTGGCAATGCTGCTGGTGGCTGTGCTTACCGCGGCTGTGGCTTCCCCACATGGGGCAGAGTGAGGGCGGTCCCAGTGAAAGGGAAGCCACACTAGCTGCAATGCTGGGCCTTTTTGGCATTCCTAACACCCAAAAGCCTTCTGCCAGCCAAAAACGACTGTGTTTTTCCTGCCTCCAGTAGCTCTCTGCCTTACCTTCCACTTCCAACTCACAAAGGTAAATCCTGCGCTTGGATGAAGAGTGGGGGCCAGTGGGTGGGCAGGGCAATGTGAACAGGGCAGCCTCATGGTCCCACGCGGGCTGGATTAATGGCTTCAGCGGGCCGTATCCGGCCCGCAGGCCATAGTTTGAGGACCCATGCTTTAAGTGTTTATCTTGCACAAATTCAAGTATTTGACTGCAGTTTTTACTAAATGATAATATGATGATATTGCTAATGATTTTACATGCTGACAAACATTTAGGACATTTGCCACTATGTGTAGTTTTACTAATGAATTGGATGTCCTGTGACTAACTTCTATTCTTTTGGGTAGTAATGAAAAATCTCTGTTTTTCTCAGCCAGGCTATTTATTCCCCAGCATTACTACAGTTATCTATTTAAGGGAAATATTCAGCCTTTAAGTTATTTTATTCAACAACTTGACTTGTCGCTTCTAACTAAGCTGAACATGTAGCCAACTGTTTGTACTTTTGATTTTTTTTTTCCAGAAAATGAATAGCTAGATACAGTAAAAGTAAGAACAGCTGAAAAAATCTATATGTGCATAATGGTTCATTTAATATACCTCATTTATTTGTATTAGAATTTAATTATTGGCTTTATTTTATGGCTCCCAAGAACTACTATATTTTTAAGAAACTGAGACGACAACATTTCTGTAACAGCTGAATTTTAAAAAGAGCGCTCAAAATGAGGCGTTTTATTTTCCAAAAAGTTGACAGTATCAGGATACAATTATTGAACACTACATAATGAAGTTTCTCTATTTGCCAAATATTTACAGATATTAATACTAATCCTTCCTTGCTAAATTACTTATCACAATATCAGTTATATTACTTATCACTGAATCCATCTTAAAAACATAAGAAAAGAGACATAAAATATAAGTAAAAGCATTTCAGTTAGGTTTGTTCCCAATTAAGCCTATTCCACATTCTGGGTGTTATGCCTAATAAAGACATGTATTTCTGCCTACCCATTGCTGACTGGCTAGTCAAGCGGCGGGAGTTTTAAACAGCTGTCATTGGCCGACCAGGCTGCCAGAGCTGAATAAAAGCTGAACCTCCACAGCCTGCCGGCCGTTCTATTTCTAGCTGTTGTTGCTTAATAAAGGTGCTGAATGGATTTCGCTGTCACTTCTCTTTGCTACCTGCGCCGGATCTAACACTGATGACTTATTGGCCAAAGATAATAGGAGGAGGAAAGAACTATGAACATGCTCTTTAAGGCAATAATGGATCTATCACATCAGACCAAGTCTCAGGGTTTCTTTTGAACCTTATTATACTCAATATTGTGTAGCATCCTCTTTTTTATACTGTTTAGCTATTTAGAATTTAAATAGGTTGATACTCATTTTTTAAGAGATAGGCAAAAATTCTCTTTTACTACCATACTAAATTTGATTGCCTAATTTCTGCATAAAAAAAGAGCTTCGTCTTATATAAAGTATGATTTCTTCTGTCACCTTTCTTACAACTGTAGCAGGGGTGGGTTCTACTTACCTGTCCTACCGGTTCTGAAGGTGCACGCGCTTCACGCGTGGTCGGGGTGCACGGCACGCGCGTCCAGCGTGTGCCAGCCGGGTGCTCCTGCACAGAAGCTTTTTTTGCTGAAAAAACATCAAAAAAAGTTTCATGCGTGCAAGCGCGCTCCGCATGCTCTGCGCGTGAAACGGTAAGTACGGGTGCACGGGGGGGCGTGGTCTGGAATGCGTAGAACCGGTTCGGTGATGTCACAGCGTCACCGCTACCTATTCGTGTGAACCAGACTGAACTGGGGGCAACCCACCACTGAACTGTAGCGTTTAAATATTTACAGACCCCTCGCATCCTGGACATGAACTGTTTCAACTCCTACCTTCAAAATGACGCTATAGAGCACTGCACACCAAGACAACTAGACACAAGAACAGTTTTTTCCCAAATGCCATCACTCTGCTAAAC
>JANHFM010003952.1:191990-204960 GCA_032468115.1 Grayia smithii
GGCAGAATTGTGCCTCCTGACTTCTTGAACATTGCCAAACCCTGGCTTAAATAGGGCTGTTCTGTGTTAAAATGACATAAATATGCCCCCATTTTGTAGAATCAGCACATTCAGCAGAATGTTTTTCAAAGAGTTTTAGCAACTTCCTTTGCAAATGGTCAGATAATTGCCTGCAACCTGGAGGCCCTTTTATCCAGCTGTGAAACTAGTTTATCTAAAGAACTGAGCTGCCTAGGCTACAGTAATCGACAGCTTTAGAGGTGAAAAATGGTAATAAAGGTGAAGGGGAAAAGGATGCATCCTGTTTCTCTATATGCCAGCATGAGGACCTATTTTCACCATCCCAAACTCATAAATAGAAGAAAATGAAGGATGTGTTGGATGGATACAGAATAGCATAGAAAGCAGTTCTGAGTCTGATCCTGAGCATTAGTGCAGGTGAAATCAGTGAGTATGACAAGATGCTTCTGTTGCACTAAAAAAATAGTCGTAGGCATAGTCAAGGCCAATAGCCATCTGGAAATTCATTGTGGACTACTCAACCCATCTTGTCTTTGCTGAGTCAGGGCTGGTGTAACAGTGAGGACTAGAATATTGACCTTTCACTTTTAGAATGCAGCTGAGATTCTGTAGAATTTACTAAACTCATGAAAAGCTACACTAGAAGACATACTTTGTGAGTTGAAATAGTGCAGCAAACCAACTTTACTCATTGTAATACTATAAATATTTCAATCTCAAATATATT
The DNA here is from genome assembly GCA_032468115.1 of Grayia smithii. Classification (NCBI taxonomy): domain Eukaryota; kingdom Metazoa; phylum Chordata; class Lepidosauria; order Squamata; family Grayiidae; genus Grayia; species Grayia smithii. The sequence continues at coordinate 192,739 of JANHFM010003952.1, forward strand.
TGAGGGGTGGGGTGGGGTGGTATGGAGAAAGGCTGTCTCACTCAGGTAAGTCCTGTCTCTCCGTTATATCCCTAATCCTGCCCCTCGGCTGAGGGCTGTCTTTTGAGTTTGATTTCCATTCTACTTTGATTTGTGTTTTGTTTTTCCTTCCTTCATATTTCTCTTTTTTTCCCCTCTTTTTTTTTTCCATTTTTCTGTTTATGTTGGCCTCCCTTCTTCTGTGGCGGCATCAATCCCTTCGCTTATGTGGTGGCTACTGTCTGTTTCCCGTGCCTTTGGTTCTTTGCTGTGGGCTGTTTGTTCAACCTCATCTTTTCCTTTCCCGCTTTTCATGCACCTGTCTTTTCCATCTCCATACTCCCTTTGGGATGTTGCTTGGGGTTCCCCTTTGTTTCCACCTCCCTCCCCCTGTTTATACTTCTACTTTTTTGCGGTGGGTGGAGATGGATATTCTTCTGGTGTTCCATTTTCTGGGATACCACCTTCCTTCTCCCTCTGTTGCTGCTACTTCTGCTTCTCACTGGTGTTTCCCCTCCTACCATTCCCCTTCTCTCCTTTTGCTGATGTTCTGTTCTTCACTGTCCCGACACCACATTCCTCGGCCACCTGTGTACCCCTCCATTTTTCCTGCATCTCCCATATCTCTCCCTCCCATCTGTCTGTCTGTGGGCTTTCCTCCTCCCCTCCCTCTCCTGCCCCCCAGGCCCCACAGTGAAGAGTGTGCATCCCAGCACCTCCCGCAGCGTTCACGCCTTCCTGCACCACTACGCAGGCTCCTTCCGCAGGCCCCGTCTGGCCGTCAGCCGCAGCCTGAGCTCTCACCTCGGCCGTACCACCCGATTAGGTGACTATTGCACCTCCCACTGTGCTGCCAGTATGGGCTCCCCATTGTGGGTTGAGGCCACAAGTCAGGCCAATCTTGACTTCAAGAGAGGCTTTTCGGAGTCCCGGTTAATTTATTTATGCACCTGAGCCTCTTGTATCAAGCTGGGGTACATCAATTCCTTGAGTGAGTCTGGGGGACCCAGAGTCTTGCATTTCTGCTCCAGGATGAGGTTGGTAAGGAAGTTGGAGTCTCAAATTGCTGGGGCTCACTTGAAGAGAAATTAGCCTTGGTCTTCCCCAGTGCATCATTCTGAATCTGTGCATTTTATTCTGGCTGGTCTCACTCACTATGCTAATGCATAGTATGATTTGTTGGCCCAATATGTAAAACTTGTATTACAGTAGGTATTGCCCTTAAAGCTGAAGGTGGGTTTTTTCAGTAATTCTGGTTCAAAATCCTGGCTTAGCATAATGTGTGAACCCGGCCATGATGTCACATTTACTTTTTATTATTTTTCCTGGGCTGTTCTAAGTGCCCTCTACATGTCTAGTTTATGCCAGGCACATCCTCTGTGTAAGATGATTTTGAGTAGAAATTGATTAGCATAATCTTCTGTGGGAGATGAAAGATTGAGATGCTTTAGAAATAAAGTGGGAATCTTTTCATAAGACCACCCTGATGTCGCTGTCTAGAGAGTGCTGAGCAGCTGGACCAATGGCCTTACTCAATATGAAGTGATTTGCTGTCTTTTTAAATCAGCCTTTCCCAACCAAGTAACTTCCAGAGGTATTGAGTTATAATTTAATTCAGTTTAATTTACTGGGATTTGAAGCTTCCTGATTCCAAAAAAGATACTTTTGGCTTATGACATACAGCAGTGGCTATGAAGGCTGGGAATTTGGGGAGTTAAAAGCATTAGATCAGGAAATACTGTTTTGGGTTCCTGAGAGTATCACTGACATGAATTCAACATATAGCTATTTTAAAAAAATACTGAAGCAGTCCTCAAGGTTCATGTTGTCTTTAAAAAGATGCACAGAATCAGAGAGCTAGTGTAATTCCATTCCCAGAGCAACTTTCTTATGCTGGGCTATACTTTCCAGTGCCTAATGCTGTCTGGGGAAGATGGGTGATGCTATCATTTCTTGCGGGCTTCATGTTGAGGAAGGCTGGCCCACAGTGGTATATACTTTTGATTGTTACATACTTAAATATGATACTGAACATTTAGAGAATTTTTTGCATGAGATTGTGGAACCAGCATAATTATAAGTAACACAACAAATCAAACTATGTTAGCAGAAATGATTAATAAATCAGAGGATAATTGGGTATATATTTATACTGGACGATTTTAATGTTTTTTATACCCAGAGTAGCTCTGAAATGAGATGACTGGCAAATAAATTTAACAACAAAACGAAGTGGACAGAAGGAGATCAGAATATGTTATCTCATTTTTCTGATCTTACCTATACCCCCTATAGCTGAGTAAGATAACTGAGTAGAATGTAGAACTTAAAATCCTGCTTATATAGAATAATTACATGGTAGAAGGAAAGTCAAACAAAAATGTTGTGGTAGCTTTTTATATGCAGGGCACCCCTTAAAATTGTGTTCGGTCTAAAAAAGTGGTCCAGTCTATCATCTACAGCCATGTAGCCTTACTTTTCTTTGGGGAGGTACTCCTGGTGGCAACATGACTAAACTTTCTGGAGAGATGGAATTGAGATTGCCCCCCCCCCCCAAAAAAAAAGGAAAAAAAATCAGTGTTGGGTTTGCTATATGTGGAACATTCATAAAATGGTTTCAAACTGAAGGGCATTTATTTAAAATGTTCACTACTTTACATAAAACATTATGCTTAGGGGTTGACAGCAGCCACTTCCCAACTAGTGCCCACCAATTGTAGTGGGATTGCAGTTTTCTAGAGGTTTCAGTAAGCATAGCCCATAGCCTGGGAATGATGGGAGTTCTAGTTCCAACACATTGGGCTGATCCGTTGCTTCCTTCTACAGCCCAGCTTTACAAATGTTGGAGGGAATGGGGTGAGTCCTCTCTGCCCACAGTGTCTTCATCTGCATTTCTCCTTGGTGCAGAAATTGTTCATGAGGACCTCAAAATGGGTTCGGATGGTGAGAGTGATCAGGCATCAGGAACATCATCAGATGAGGTGCAGTCTCCAGTCCGAGTGCGCATGCGGAACAACCCGGCGCGCAAGATTTCCACTGAGGTATGTGGGTGCTGGCTGGTGATGTTGGAGGGACAGCTTAAGGTGGGAACAAAGAGTTCTCTGTCTCCCATTGTAATGGGCTGTTTTTGTATGGAGAGATGTGAAAGGAATAAAGATGTCTTGCTTCTCAAGTTACATTCTCTTCTTTTACTCCCCAAAGTTAACTTCAGAGGTTAGGGAATGCAAAGTCTACTCCAAGTAACCTCAGATAAAAGTAAGACAAATGATAAATGCATGGATTTTGCACAGAATTCCTCGCCGGGTTTGCATTGCATGCTAGACTAAATTAAACTGGGGTTGACTTGTTAGTGGTTTATTTATGTCTACTATTTGTTAACCAGATACCAAGTTTAACATATTGTGAGTCTAACCGCTCAGTAAAATTTGATCGTTCTTTGTACAACTTCTTTGTATTCCCACACATATGGGTTTGTGAGATCGCACAGGAAACTCCTACCAAGACTTCTAGATCACCCACAAATGGCCTGGAGGATCCAAAGTCTTCTCAGGACTTACCTAGTCTTCCTTTTGCTTAGATTTTATACTGGTTAAAGGAGAGGTTGTGGGTTTTTTTTGGTATCGAGCTAGTGCAGGAGAAACTGGAGACTGTTTTCTTCACTTCTAGCCTGTGCATTTCCTTTTACTAACTGTCATGTCATCCATCCATCCATCCATCCATCCATCCATCCATCCATCCAGTCTTCTAATTTTAATTTAAAAAAGCTGACTAATTTTTCCTTGCTTCCCAGGATATTAACAAGCGCCTGTCACTCCCAGCTGACATCCGTCTGCCTGAAGGCTACCTGGAGAAACTGACCCTCAACAGTCCTCTCTTTGACAAGCCCTTGAGCAGGCGGTTACGCAGAGTCTCTTTGGTAAATAGGAACTGTCTGTCTCTCCTTCCTACTTCTCAGTGTTCCCACTTCACTGGTGCGGGACCAGTACTAAGTACTGCAGGTCAGCAACTGCTGCTGTTGCTGACTCCCTAAGCCCCACAGACCGAAAAGGGCAGGTCCGTTACATTTTGTTCCTTGGTCCTTTTTCATTTAGTCGGAGATTGGCTTTGGGAAGCTGGAGACATACGTGAAGTTGGACAAATTGGGAGAGGTGAGTGTTGTGAACTGGCCTTTTTCAGGCTGGTCAAAGGTAAGAACTGGATTTTAGTTCACCTGACAAATGGTGGTTCTTTGTTTTAACATACACTGAGTTTTGGCGTATAGGGGCTCAGTGTGATTTCAGCTCCCATCTTTTTATGTTCCTGTTTGGTCTTGGATCTTGCCAGTCTTTTAATGGCGGAGAACAGAATCCTACAGTGACTTGTTTTCTTACCATCTCTAGTAGCTATGACCAAACCATTCATTGTGGGAAGAAAGCCCACCTCCCAGGCTTCAATCTTCTTCTGTGTTCTGATTTTGGACATGGCTTCTAACTGCACTGTTACTTTCACCATCCTCGTATAACACATGAGCAAATTGTTCGGCCTATATATTTTATTTGATCCTTTTATTCTAATATTCTTTTTTTTAATTCCTACCATCTTGGTAGCCACCTTTAGGACTTGATTTGCCTGGGAGAGTCAGATGTAATCAGAATAAAATATACGTAACTCAGGGTTGAACTGTGAAGTCTTTGCTGCTCTCTGAGCTTAGTTGTTTCATTACCCAACTAGGTAACATAATCAGTGCCAGTGAGTGTGGAATTTCCTCTTTCCTTGGCAAGAAAACCACATGCCCACCAACACTGGCAGAGCAAGTTACTACAGTATGTGTAAACAGAGAGCAAATTCCATACTCACTAGCACTGATGATAATCAGGTAATCAAATATCTTCAAGCAAACAGCCAAGTTCAGCAAGTACCAAGGACATCACATTTATACTCTTCACAGCCATAGTAGTAATTATGTCCAATTTGCAGCAAATATGTGAGTTTGGTACTTGGGTTTGCAAGCCCCTCTCAGGCTTGTTTGGACAACAATAAATTAGCCATAGCACCAAGTGCATATACTGGTAGGAAGATACCTGTAACCAGTCTAGTTTTATCAGGACAGGAGAGTCTCTGACCAGGAATAGATGGGAATATTTTGTTCATGACTTTATAACTTCAAAACAGTTAATGCTTTTCTTATTTATCCTTTTAAAACCCTGAAGTAGGTCATTAATAAGCCATTTGACAAACCCTCAAAGTTGAAATGGGGTAAAATTGGAACTCTGGATATTAGCTGAGAAATATAAAACTCCAAGTGCATGTGCTTCTTTCCTCGGGGGAAGGGAAGGGAAGGGAAACTTGAGTCTCTGTTCAAGGACTTCCAAATACAGGGTTCTGTTGGAAGAGTATAAATGTCGCTGCCACTAGTGAAATGACAGCAAAGAAGTTGGGAGAACAGTCGAATAAAGTAGGGATTGTTCTCATTGAAATGACAAGTTTGTCTGATTGGTACAACTTCAGAGATAGTTTTTCTGTTTTAGGGAAGTTTAGGTCTGGGAAGATAGGAATTATGAGGAGAAGGAACATCAGGGTGGGATGAGGATGAAAAAGGGGAATGAGAGACAATGAAAGAAGATACATATTGAAATAATTCTCATGTTGAAACTGTAGTTTTGTATCTTAAGCATGGGGTGAAATGCAAGAACTGAGGGATGGGTTGGTGCTTACAGAAGATGGCAGGATATTTATTTATCAAAAATTATTTAATCAAATTTGTATACCAGCCATCTCACTATCTTAAGAGACTCTGGCCAGTTTACAAGTACCATGTTGGGTGTTAACTTAAATTCTGCCTCTTCCACATCAGGGAACCTATGCCACTGTCTACAAGGGAAAGAGTAAACTCACTGACAACTTAGTGGCCTTGAAGGAGATCCGTCTTGAGCATGAAGAGGGCGCCCCTTGCACAGCCATTCGGGAAGGTATAAACCTGTAGCCACTTCTTCCAGGGCTTTGAAAGAACTCTTGCATTTTCTTGTCTTTTAACAGAAACTGTGGGAAGGTATTATCTGAAAGAAAAGAATCCTAAAAACTGGTTGGCTTAATATAGAATTGCACCGCTTGTAAGTTGCCTTGAGAACTCCATGTAGCTATAAAGTAATGGGAGGTCAGAAGAATCTGTAGACCTTAAAAGCGAAGAAAAGCATAGCATTCATCTGAGCCAAACAGCCATAACTATACATAGAGGAGTCATTTACCAAACGTTTAGTTCAGCCTTTCCTAATCCCATATTCTTCACATATGGTCCTGCTGGCATGGAATCCTGAGCAATTTAGAGTGTGTCAAAGCAGGGAGGGCTGCCGTAGGTGGGCACTGAACTTGAAATAAGAAAATTCATAGTATGAAATGCAGTGGAATTCAGTCAAGGTCTGGATGAGTTAGATGCCTAGAGAGACATATCTACAAGTGACATTTTCATTTTTCCATCTACGAACCACAAAGGCTGAATGAAAAATAATGATCATTGTGACTTGCCATCAGATGGCAATACAGGTAGTCCTCGACTTACGACCGCAGTTGAACCCAAAATTTCTGTTGTTAAGTGAGACATTTCATAAGTGAGTTTTGTCCCATTTTACAACCTTTCTTGCCACAGTTGTTAAGTGAATCACTGAAGTTGTTATGTTAGTAACCCAGTTGTTAAGTGAATCTGGCTTCCCCTTTGACTTTACATGTCAGAAGATCACAAAAGTGGATTTATATGACTTTAGGTCACAGCAATGGTCATAAATATGAACCAATTGCCAAGCATCTGAATTTTGATTACATGATCATGGGACTGCTGCAAAGGTTGTAACTCTGAAAAATAGTCGTGAGGCCCCTTTTTCAGCACCGTTGTAACTTTGAACGGTCGCTAAACGAACTATTGTAAGTTGAGGATTACCTGTACTGAGAGTTCTCAACTTACAACAGTTCACTTAGTGACCATTCAAAGTTACAACGGCACTGAAAAAAAGTGACTTATGACCAATTTTCACACTTATGACCATTGCAGCTTCCCTATGGTCACGTTATGTATATTTGGATGCCTGACAACTGACTCACGCTTATGACAGTTGCAGTGGCCCAAGGTCGTGAGATCACCTTTTGCAACCTTCTCACAAGCAAAGTCAGTGGAGAAACCATATTCACTTAACAGCCATGTTACTAATTTAAGAACGGCAATGATTCACGTAACAAATGTGGCAAGAAAAGTTGTAAAATGGAGCAGAAGTCACTTAACAAATATCTCACTTAGCAATATAAATTTTGGGCTCGATTGTGGTCATAAATTGAGGACTACCTATATTAGAAGCTCTGGTGTGTCTCTTCTTTCATTTCATTGGGGGAAAGTTGCTGTGAAGAAAGGTTAGATTGCTGTTTGTGAAATAGAAGCTTACAGTCCGTATTTGCATTGCTGAGTGTACAGTAGGTTACTTGCGGTGATAAACAGATTGACAGGAATATTATGTGTTCTGGTGTAAAAATTGTAAAGATAGTGAATTGGGAAATGCTGATTTGTATGATCAGAAACAAAGCAGACCTGTGACAACCACCAAATTTCACATCAAAAACGTCAATGAACTTTGATGATTAGGGACAATTGGCAGATTACTCAAAAGAGAAATTTCAGTCTTGGCATTTCATGTGGTTCACCTTATTGATGTTCTTCAGTACAGGTAGCCCTTGATTTATGACCATAATTAAGGTTAAAATTTCTGCTGCTAAGCAAGGCAGTTGTTAAGTGAGTTGAACCTCCTTTTACAACCTTTTTTTTTTGCCACAGTTGTTAAGCAGATCTGGCTTCCCTCATTGTATTAGTTGAAAGCTGGCTTGGAAGGTTACAGATGGTAACCTGGGATAGTGCAATTGTCATAAATATATGCCAGTTGCCAAGTGCCTGATTTTTGATCACATGACCGAGGGGATGTTGAAACTGTCGTAAATGTGAAAACCAATCATAAGTCACTTTTCAGTGCCATTGTAGCTTTGAATAATTACTAAACAAATGATTGCAAGTCGAGAACTACCTGTACCAGAAGATTTGTGCAACATGGACTCCTTTCATGGTGATGGCAGAGATGAAATCTTCAGGAGTTGAAATTTCCTAGCAACTATCTGTCAGCAGTTGCCCAAAGACAATACAGCAAAATCTTGCTTACACCTAATGGACAGAATCTTGTCAGACTAAAGCTATAACCTACAAACTTTACCTAACCTTACCCTGAATCTCTTCCTCCTACCTTCATCCAGCTCGAGATTGTGTAGTCTGTTAACTTGAGCTTCTTCTGAAATGTACTGCCTCCTCCCTGAGAAACTGTGGTGCTGCTGAGATTGGGTCTATGACAATTCACCATGGCCAACTCACACTACAGCCAACTTGCCACAGCCAACTTGAGGTGGGACAACTCGCCATGGCCAACTCAGTGCAGGACAATTTGGTGCGGGACAAGAATTATACTAATATCAACAAGATGGTGGAATAGAATCATTAAAGAAAGGGTGCAAAAGGAGGGACAGAATGAGATGTGAATGACAAAAATTAAAATATTTTTTCATTTTATTTTAAATAATTGAATTGTTCAATTATCCTGCAGCAGGTTGGCTGTGGTGAGTTAGCTGTGGAGAGTTGACCATGGTGAGTTGATCATTTTGAGTTGGCTGTGGTGAGTTGTCCCATTCCGTTTGAGATTCCCCCCTTTCCCCCAGCTTTTTCTCCAGGTGCACATTCCATAACATTGCTGCACAATGAGAATGAAGGTGAGGAGTTTCTTCACAGCATCACAATAGCTGATGAAACGTGGGCTCATCACTATGACCCAGAAATGAAGCCATGGAATATTAATCACATAATTTCATCTGTGGGGAAAAAAAAATTGTTCAACCCAGGTTTGGCAAGAAAACTCACGGTTCCAGTTTTTTGAGATGGCGATAATGGTATTTTCATGCATTTTCTTGAATCTGGCAGAGTTATCAATTCAGAGTGCTACATTGCAACACTTAAAACTTTGGGACAACAATCAGAAGTGCAAGAAGGAAATTTTGCAGCAACACAACAGCACCTCAAGAGCCATCCAAGAGGCAGTTGCTCTCATGCTTTTATACCCATCCACCATACAGTTAAGAGTTGGTGCCATACAACTTCCACCTTTCCCCCAAATTAAATTGAAGGAATACCTTCATGTGCACCTGACTCAAAAGGTAGAAAGGACTGTCAGGACAAAGTGTGGGGTTCTTTTGTCACAGTTTTAAGAAGCTAGTCAGTCCATCATTGGCAGAAGTGGGTAGCAGATGATTGTGATTATGTAAATTGAAGTAACACAAGAATTTATTTCAGAGAATATTTTCCTGCTTCATTCATAAAATGAATGAATAGAGATATTTTAAGTAAAGCTATAGAAGCAGAACATTACTTTTCATGTAACACTCATATACAGGTACAACAGTTCGACTTACAACAGTTCATTTAGTGACCATTTGAAGTTATAACGGCACTGAAAAAAGTGATTTATGTCCATTTTTCTCACTTAATGACTGTTGCAGAATCCCCATGGTCACACGATCAAAATTCAGGCGCTTGGCAACTGACTAAGATTTGTGACAGTGTTCCGGAGTCATGTGATCGCCTTTTGTGACCTTTTGACAAGCAAAGGTCCATGGGAAGCCAGATTTACTTCACCACCATGTTACTAACTGAACATCTTCAGTGTTCCACTCAACGACTGGCAAGAAAGGTTGTACAATGGGACAAAACTCACTTAACAAATGGCTCACTTAGCAGCAGAAATTTTGGGCTCAATTGTGGTCGTAAGTTGAATTCAGAATTGGCTGCAGTCTTTCTGCCAATATGCAAGAGATGTATTGCTAGGCTGTCAAGCAGGACCCTAAATTTTCTAATGTAATTAAGGCAGATGTTAACACCAACTTTAAAACATGGCAACTGATTCTCAAACTATTAAAAAGTAAAAGTGTTTAGGCGTGCAGCCACATGGAGAAATGAAAGAGCAAAGAAGCAAGCCAATGGGTACACTGTTTAGCAAATTCTCTGCTGGATCTCAGCAAATGAATGCAACCCTTTCATCTTGACCATTCTTCTCCAAACTCCTCCAGTTTCATTGGCCCTATAAAACAATGTATGAAGACAGATGTCCCTCCCTTTGTATCTGCATAAGGAGGAAAGAAAGAACATTATTGATATTAGAGAGGCAAAATGGCCATTGTATGTAGCTAAGCACTCCTACAGTCATATCCCTTTCAGCCCTGGATTGCAGTTCCACTCATCTACACAGAGTAAGGTCCCTAGCCTTTTCTCCCATAATTGAATTCAAGGCTAGAATACTAACTTCAGAGCAGTGCAACAGATTGCTCATTAAGTATGTTTTGGGCTCACACGAACCTTGAATATTTTTCTTTTATGTTCAAATAATTCTCTCAAAGCCACATATTTGGAAATGATTGCATTAGAACTGTTTGTGATGCAGATCTCATGTCCCCCATCCCTCTTTCTCTTACAGTTTCACTTCTAAAAGATTTGAAACATGCCAATATAGTGACCCTGCATGATATCATCCATACAGAGAAATCCCTGACTCTTGTCTTCGAGTATTTAGTGAGTATATGGAGGAGGGGAGGGAATGCAATGACTTGGGACACAACTATCTTTTATGTCTGAAAATCCAGTTCTCACTAAGATCTAGAAAATTAAGAGTCATCACCCTCTTTCCTTATATGCAAGCTGCCACTTTGGTTTGAAAAATGATGGTCTTTAAACTTCAGGCAGTAGAGACATCCTTCTGAAGACTTTTGGGAATTGTAGTTTTCTGGGAGAATTCAAGTACTTTTGAGAGAATTCTCTGCTTGTTTTTGGAACAACCAGTTCAGTTGCAAGTTTTGTAGCTTGGGTGGAACCTACCATAGTTCTCAAAGGTTAAGTTCCAAAAGCTTAATAAATGACACAATAACTCCTCCTTCTAAGAAGGTAAAGTGTTTCATATATTTGACCTCTAAATAAAACAAGTATATATTGTGGATCTCTGGTTGCTTTCTTGCTACACATGGGAAGTTTTTGGGGCTGAAAGATAAGTGGCTTGTAATGCCTTTGATCAATGCTTCTTGGTGGAGTTATAAATAAAGAATTGGATCAGGGACTGGCTTCCATCAGCTCCCATGCTTCATTTTCCTAATTCAGTTGCCTGTATCTATAGGGAGTGGTGTGGTGGTGTAGAGGTGGAGCTCTTGTCTCATAAAAAAGGAGGCTGTGAGTTCGATCCTAGATAGAGGCAGATATTTCTCTGTCTGGGAATGTATCTGCTGAAAAAAACTCTGCATTGGTGACAGGAAGGTCATCTGGCCAGTAAAGGACTAATTTCCATTCAGTTGCCCTGGGGATTATGGGGTCGTTAAAAGAGGATGATGAATTGCCTGTATCTATAGAGGGATCACCATAGCGCCTAATTGAGCTCATTCTACTCATTGCACATGCCTTCGTTAAGATGAGTCAGCCTGGGAACCAGCTAGCATGGAGTATCTGATTCTACCCTCCCTCTTGCTTCAGTTCAAGTTACTCAAGTTGGAATACTGTTGAGGCAGAGGTGGATGCTAGGAGTACCACAGGTTCTCAGATTGCTCTATTGGCCCATTATATTTTGGGAGGGGTGACAACAACACTCACTATATCTTCCAGCTGTAAAGCTGGGTCTGCCAGTCTGTGTTTGCTTACCCAGCGTGAAGACCTTCCGATTTAATTGTTGAACAATATTATCTTGTTGAAACACTAAATGTACCAGAGATAAGATCCTGTCCTTTTCTTTCACAGGATAAAGACCTCAAACAGTATCTAGATGATTGTGGGAACGTAATAAATATGCACAATGTGAAGGTAAGGGCTAATTCTTAGTACGGCTGATCCTTTCCTTTCAGTGATTGCTTTCTGCTTCTTCAGTGATAGAAGAATTGCTTACAGTGCCAGCAAAGACTCAGATTACAGGTAGTCCTCAATTTACAACCACAACCGAGCCCAAACTTTATGTGAGAAATTTGTTAAGTGAGTCTTGCCCCATTTTATGACTTTTCTTGCCACATTTGTTAAGTGAATCATTGCAGTTGTTATATCAGTAACACACTTGTTAAGTGAATCTGGTTTCCCCATTGACTTTGCTTGTCAGAAGGTTCTAGAAGGTGATCACGTGACCCCAGGGC
>JANHFM010003952.1:245095-255999 GCA_032468115.1 Grayia smithii
ACATATACACATACACACACACACACACTGATACACAGGGTGGGAGGGAGAGACAGACACACACTGATACAGAGACAGACAGACTGAAAGACACAGTGATACACAGAAAGAGACACATGGGAGAGGGGAAGATAGGGAGAGGGGGAGAGAGGGATACAGAGGGAGAGAGAGATGGAGAGAGATAGAGGAGGGAGAGGGGAAGAGAGGGAGAGAGTTAAAGCGAGGGGGGGAGAGAGAGACAGAGGGGGAGGGTCAGAGAGATAAGAGAGGGGAAGGGGAGGGAAAAATAGAGCAAGAGAAGGGTTTTGTGGCTGGGTAGGCGTGGCTAGGGGGGTCATGTGACTGGGCGAGAGTGAGTGACATTGAGCTGGCCACGCCCACCCAGGTTTTGTGGCTCCCGGTGATTTTTTTTTCCTATGGGAAACGGCCCAAATGGCTCTTTGAGTGCTTTAAGATTGCAGACCCCTGACTTAGGGCATTGTAAGATGGAGGATTGCTATGTAAGACGTGTCCTGCATCTGCAGGAGTAAAAGTGCAGAATGTGACTCTAGCTTTTTGAGAATGTCTTTTGTTAAAATTAACTATTTAAACCCAGCTTTTGATGCCTTGGTATTTTTTAAAATACTATCATCCCCAGATTTTTCCAGCTAGCATGGTGATTCTTTTATGGGCTGCAGATTCTGGAGGGGTCAGTTTCAGTACATCCTAGTATTAGATAAAAGAGCTGTGGATTAAATTTTAAGACCGAAGAAGCCTGCTCTGAGGACATGCTTCAGAATCTTCATTCTTTCCATAGTGGCCAATCTGGAATAAACAATGAGAGTGCAAAGCTTTATCTCGTATGATGGCTCTTACGTTAAAGCAATGCAAAATTTTATAAACAAGTCCAGTTTTTGGGGGACCTGTAGTCTTTCCCCGGTCGGTTGGATAGTCCATCAGGTTTGGGGGATTTATGAACATGGGAAACAATTGTCAATTCAATGTTTCCCTTTTCTTCGACTTGGAAGCTGCTTTCCTAAGTGTATTTTCCAGGCTGTGGTGTTCTTTGTCATTTATTAACTTTTCTCTGTTCTTGCCAGTCCAAAGCTGCCTATGTCCTCTTCTATCAACGCCAGGACAAAATCTGCCATCCAACTCCCCTTTCTGCATCCACGAGTACATCTGCTTGCGGGAATCAGGAGGACTATGCTGCCTGCTGTGATTCTCACTCTCAAGAGCTAGCAAACCGGGACTTCATGGATGTGGACTGACCTTCACCTCGCTTCCTTTTCCATTTGCAACAGGCGGAGAGCCATATACGTTCCCTTCCTTGAACTGAAGGGGGCAGCTGGATTTCAGGCCTTGGAATAAGGGCAGGGCAGGAATGTAGGAGATGAGATAGAGACCAGTACCAGCACAAGCAGACCTGCCATCTCCCTGTGTACCAAAATGCAAGGCTTTTCGCTTTGCACATAGTTCCCCACTGTGGAGGGGAAGATTGACTACACTTTAAAAGGCTTGTGCCTTACATCAACATAATAAGATGGCTGGGAGGGAGGAAAACATAGGCTTCCTGGATTGTCTCCTCCATTCCCTTTTTTTTTTACATCTCAAAATTGAGATGCTTTTATTAGTGCTAGGTTTCCTATGTGGAAGGAAACTTAAATGCATCATTTTTATGCTGGCTGTGCACCACCCCACCCCACCCTAATCTCACAGTATTAGGCAACTCTCTAATCTGCCCTTCTTTTGCTGCTTGGGACTTCATGTCTTCACCTCCACTTCTCCATTGCTGATTCCTGTGCTTTGGGAGGAGTTTGCAGAGATACTAATTCCTGTGTAGTCTGTGGACTTCCCTATTGCCCTACGTCTGACATTGGATAGGTCTGGATAAATGGCCCCTCATATTCTTTCCTGTCATTTACCTTCCAAGTGCCTCCTTTTAGCTTCCCAATTAAGCAATAATTCCAAAATTGTCCTGCCCATCTTCCAGCATCTGGTAGAAATCTGCAACTCACATGCATGTTTCTGAATTTGTATTATTCCTCATTTCTGAAGCTTCTCTCCAGTTATTAAGGTGACTGTGAGCCACTGAGCCCTAAAATCCTATTTTTTACTCTTGCATCCAAACCTGTTTGGGAAGAGAGCCATTTTCAGTCTGTACTGTGTTACAGTTCCCTTAAGCCTAAGGACTGTAGGAGGAACTTAACTACCAGCCCTTGAAGTTTCTTCTCAGTTGGCCTGATACCTACCAGGTGTATCCCCGTTCGAGCAAAACCTTGGACTTCTTCCCTTTACTGAGTCTCTGCTGCCACTGCTGTTGCTACTTCTAGGCTCAGGGATTGCACTAGTTTGTAAATAGGTTTGTGTGCGCAATGCAGTGGATGGAATACAGCAGGAAGCAGTGTTGATCAAGCACAGGACACTCACTGTTGGCAGGAGCACATAGTGCATTTAATTACTTAAAGAGTTTGGAAGATTATTCCTTCACTTAACTCTTTGAGCTTTTATTTCTCTTGAAGTTATCTTGCAGAAGAAAATATTTTTTGGCATGTGTACATAAAGTAACTTCTTTTAAAAGGCATATGGACTCTCCTTTCCCTTGATATTATCCCTTACAGGATGCATACTCAGTACATTTTTGCCTTGCTTTATTTCCCCCATTGAACCAAGGTCTGTAAATATTTGTCTATTTTGCTTCAGTCAGTACAAACCAAGAACATCCACATCTAATAGCTTCTCTGCTGACATCAGGCAATTGTAGCTCCTAAGAGTTGCAACCTAGATCTCCCTTTTGCTGGAGATATTCTGTAGTGCCCACAAGTTATTTCAGCGCTGTGTTAAAAGTATTTAAACTCTGGGTCTATTTAGCACCTCTTATAATCTGTCCCTGAACAAATAACAATTGATCAGGAAGAGTTGCAGCTACCTTGGTTTATTACCCAGTATTCTGCAGTACCATATACATTAAATTTCTACCTGAAGCCTCCAAATACATTTATCACTTTTTTTTTCTTGCTGCACATCAGGAAATGGCAGCAGACACTATTCTATGCTTCAGCTCTTCACAAGGTTTCTAAAACCGTTTCCTGATGACTGCTGATCATTGATTTGCAGCGCTGTCAGTACCTTTTGCCATTTAAATCAAACACAGCTTCACAACTTTAGCACACCATGCACATTAGGTGGTCCTTGGCCACCAATTCGTAGTGATGAACAGAGTGTCTCTGGGCACTGCCATCCTGTAAGACTGTACTCCAGAGTGGAGTGATAGAGCTCAATCTGGCCTGGACATCCCGTTCAACTTAAGGTCCTGTGATATCAGCTGTTCCTCAACATCCTGCAGTGCCCAATGGTGAGAGACCAATTCCAAGGCTTCCCACTCAGCCTGAAAGCAAAGAAAGGGTTTGTTGGTAATTTGTGAATCCATCAATTCACTCTCAAGTACTATTACATCCACCAATGCACTACCAACTACAAGAGTGGCAGAATCGAAGCCCAGGCTTCGGATTAAATGACTTTCACTAGATTTAGTTTTCACATTAAGAAAAAAATGCATATCTTGGAAGATTTTTTAGAAAATAAATGGTGAGTGGGAAGAGTGCCCAATTATCCAGAAAAAAAAAAAGGGGGGGGGGAGTTTTAAACTGCAGTATTTGGAAGCATCTGTGTCTATAGTTTGAGTAACACCATCCATTTGCCACCTACTGAAAAGGTGTTTTGTGATAGCCATGCTTGCCTTGAAAGGCATTTTATGAAGACATTTGCTCATGCTTTAAAAAAATCCCATCTGCCCATTTCCTGAAAAAGATCGCCTATTCCTGTTCTATATTAATCCAACATAATGTGCTTTTTTTTTATACTATCGTTTTGTTTTATATGAAAAGTTTGTTTTCCCATCTCATCCATTTCCTGACAGCATATTCTGTCTGATCTAAAGGACATTTTGACAATCATAATTAAACTGAAGTTTACACAGTGAATTGAAAACCTATGATCCTCTACAACTTTTATAGAAACCCGGTCAATACGGATAATGGTGAGGGATCTTGGGAGTTGTAGTTTGGTAAAAGCTGGCTCCCTGCACTTGTCTCACCCTTTGCAGTAGAATTATTCAGTAGAATAAAGAACCTTACTTTGAAGGCTTTGTTGGGATCTGGTGGAGCAGGAATATCTGGGCCCATGAACTGAACTTCGAGCAATAGCTGACTTGGCTCTGCAGTGAAGGAAAAGAAGGTAAGTGTGAATATGTGAGAATGAAAAATGGAAACTAACATCAAGACACTCAGCAGACCACGTTTTGTTAAGTGTAAGGTCTCTACATTATAGAAGAATTAAGTTTATTAGGAGAGCACAAGAAGTTGGGGGAATATATGGAAACTAATTGCCTAGTGAGATTTACTCTATGAAGATGCATGTACTGTGAATCTGAGACTATAGAATACTAGAAAGCTTTTCCCCACTATAGCAGACTGATAATAGCTATCCTTGAAATCATTTCCCTGTAATTATAAGGACAAAACAATTATAAAGTGCACATTCATAACTAGATAAGATGTACTCTTAAGAAAATTAGAATGAAGATATTGAATGCTGGCTGGATATTTTCTTTTGTGAAAAGAATCAGTCAAAATCTTGAAATATTAAATCTTGCTTGAAAAGATCATAAGAGACTAGACTGAAAGTTGAAATAAAACTTCATATGCTGCACCCATGAGATAGTTTACTTAATCCAATTGCTAAATTCACACAACATGCTGAACCATAAGGTAATCGTGCAAACTAAATTCATACCACAGGCTAAGCTAAAATGTGGTTGGCTAGTTTGTGATTCAATGCATCAAGTGAGCTTTTATTATACCACAAAGGAAGGTGGCAGATGCTGTTCTGCAAATAGGACTTGTAGGAGGCACAGCGTCCTATTTCTGTAACCATTTACAAAGCTGGATCTGAAAGCCAGATCTGACAATATAGTAAGTTGGGAACAATTCAAATTCCATTTAAGGCTACATTGTCCTCTCTAGCATTCTCATCTCTTAACTCTACTGTTTACGGAATGTTTTCTTCCTGTTTTCAACGCAGTCATGAAGTTGGGAGTTGCAAGTGTATCCTGGTCTCTTAAGGTTAGCTTGCTCACTTGAAAGGCTACTAAGCCCGAACATAATCCCCTCCCTTTGAATAATTTCTCACCAGGGTCCTCTCTCAGAACGTGTTTGTATATTTTGCGGAGTCCAAAGACGTTGAGGAAATACCAGGAGGCCGAACTCACCCTGGGAAAAGAAAGAGTTTTCAGTAACTATCCTGAACAGCCTTGCTCACCAGTCCTGTACCAATGTCCTCTTCCCATCCTGCCACCCAAAGGACTGGCTAGACCTGGGGCAGATGGCGGCTTACCACGAGGGATCCATGGAAGGCAGGTTAATTCCACGCTGCAACATGGGCTTGAATCGCAGGGTCAAGGGGAAGGGAACCTTAGCTAGAAGGTTGGGAGGGAGAGGGATTAGAGTTGCCTCTCCCTCCAAATTCTACCTTCACCACTTAAACCCCAACTGCCCAACCTTTCCAAATTGCTGTTCCTTGTTGCTTTAGATATGACACCAGATCAGATGAAAATCTCCACTAAAACTGCTGGATCGTCTAGTCCTTGCTGCTTTGTTTCCCAAGGCATTCCAAACCTGACCATTATGTTGCTACAGTGGTAATGCTGCATTCTCTTTCTTGTATTATAAATTAACACGGGGTAGTATATGGCTAACCTAAAACTCAAGGTAGAAGTAAACGAAGTGAAACTCCTGGTTCATGGTTCAGATGCTATAGTAGCAATTCCCAGGCTGTGCCTTTCAGATGTGCTGAGATGGCTTGCTGGCTGAATAGTTATGAGAAACGGGGTCTCAGCATATCTGGAGGGCAGCAATCAACTGCATTACTACATTTGTAACAATATAAAACGAGGTGTACCTCACGGACCACCTAAATTAAGAACAGTAAATCACATTGTACATTAGCAAAGTTATTGTCACAGTCATCTTGCTTCCCTCATCAGTTTCACTATTTTAATTAAAATGGTTCTGTTTCAATGGTCATTCTTCAAATATTGCAGGCTGTAATAATATTAACTCAATATTCAGAAGCCTGAAGGTCATTGGAGACATTGGATTACAGAAAATATCAAATAAATAGGAAACTAAACACAAAATGCTTTGTCACCTCCCCTCAATGATTCCCCTCCACTCACTAGCCACAAAGCCAGAGAAGGCCCAGTTGATCCAGCCTCCAATGAGAATCATAGGCAGAACATCGATAAGGTTGCCCTTCATCATCTCTCTAACCATTGTGGGATCTAAAGGAAAAGGAAAGGAAGTGTTAAATTAGAGCCCTAACCATGCAGTATAACATGTTCCAACAGTATAGAAAAACTGCAGAATATTTAAGGCATATTAAAGTGAGCTTCCAAGTCAACTTTTACTTGGGCCTATTTTTAGTTTTTTAAAGTGCGGTGGTTGCATTTAGGTAATTCCTACTGTACTTAAATATTACAATACAGGGATGGGGGTGGCAATTTTGAACCATGGTAACCAAGGAAAGTGTGTTGGTGCCCCACAGAGCTCTCTTCTGGTTGGAAGAATCTGATCAAACACAAATATATTTAATTAGCCTAATATACAGACCACCAAAGTCTGCTAGTTGCAGAGTAAGGGCTATGTTGGCAACACTTAAGACTGAGTCCTACACTAAAGCACTTACTTTAGTTGACAGATTAGAAATTCTTTAAGGCATGGATATGAAACTTCTAAGGTTGACATTTAATGGCTGGAGCAATGGCAAAAATTAAAGTTCGTGTTGTGTACTTAAAATTGAATACTGTAAGTTAATATGATTGCTGTCATGTACTTAACCTATGATAGAGGATTTGGAGAGGTGATTGAGTCTACACTGAAAATTTCTAAAAGCTATGTGTCTCAGCCTTAGGAGAAATATACTGCCTGGAGCCTCCAGGCCTATTATGAAGTGGCTACCAGTTTGGCAATGCCCTTCCTCCTTTTTCCAGTTGGTGCTAATGCAAGAAGACAGTCTGACAAAAATGATCCAAAGAAGCAGCGATCTGCTTACATTCCCAGGCATTTCAGATAGTTCCCCTCCAATAAGACTGATAAGAAGATTGAGGAAAGATGACAAAGATTAGATGAAGGAGAAGGAAACCAGACTCGATGGCAGAACAATGGAGGACACATAAATTGCCCATGTTTTTTGTATGTTGTACTATACAACAGGAAAAGGCAGGTTTGAGACTCTTCATTCCAGTAAGGCTAAGAAAACCATCTGCTAGAGCTGCCCTTGAAAGTTACTGTCAGTCAAGATGACAAGACAGTCAGAGATGGACTAGAATTGCTCCCTGCTCTGAAGCTTGTCTTTTATCAAAGGTTCATTTCTTTTTGCAGGGATAATCATGTACCTTAGCCTAATTTAGTAATATATGATTTAATGTTTATATTCCAAAGACTGTGTATGACTTGCTTGAGGTAAGAGCAAATGGCTTGAGAAGAGGAAGACCATGTTTGTATGGTTGGAGGATCCTCAATTAGATGGAAAAAGCGAAATTAAAAAAAAAAAACAATTACAAAACAATGAGGTTATGGTGGAGGCAAGGATACTGAATGGTTTAACATCAGCTAGTTATGTCTTAGTCCTTTAGCATACTATTTTGTATTATTTTTCTGTGTTATCTATTGCTGTGCTTCCCTCAAAAGGGAAAGGGTGATGGGTGTGTCTATCCAATAGGACCTCAAACATGTAATCCTATTAGTATGATAAAGGAGACTGCAATATTATTTCTATATTGGGAATGGGTGCAGGGAGCAAACTGGAAGCAGAGTAATTTTCTTATTTACCTACTGAATTAAAAGCAAAGGGAAATTTGAACCAACCATTCACTAGATTTCTCATAAGTGTTTAGCAAAATTAGTGTTAGAAGGATGGAAGGCTAATAGAGAATACATACTCAAATGGGTGCCCCTACAAATCATGGAGTGTAATACTTGTGAACTTTCTTGACAGCCTTCTGCCACATACAGAAATATTTTCCATAACAGAATCTACAAGAGATTCTTTAGATAACATTATTTAATGCCCCCACCTCTTATGGGGGAGCATTGGCTGGTTTATGTAACAGTGACAACAGCAAGAAGGGCGGTAATAGAGTTTGCTCTGTAAACTGACAGCTCTATTTTGAGAAAGCTTCAATAATAGCCATATACATCAGCTGGCTGGAAAATTCCAGGAGTGGAAGTCCAAATATATTAAAGTTGCCAATTTTGAAAAACGTTGATATATATCAAAATCTTTATAGTCAATATTGATGCCCAAAACTGAGACTCTACAGATAACAATCTTTTCAACTAGGGCAGAAAATGGCAAAAACTGGCTTGAGTCCACTTAAGGTGTCACTGTTACCTTCTCTGAGTATAAATCAGTCATCCTTGTTACCTGTCAGCGGGTTTCGGGACTGCAGTTTGCGTTTAGTTTTGCGAAAGAAGCCATTCTCAGAATTATTGAAGTAATGCTTGCGCATAAGAAATCCCTGGAAAAAATAAAAAAGGTGACAAAAGTTGAGATGAAATTTGGGCTATTCAGAAAAGAAAAATACACAGAGTTCATGTTGATAACCTCCTTTTTGGGTGCTTACAGTATCTCTTTGGCATTCTATTTGAAATCTTTAGCATACCTTACATAGGTAGAACACTGTATGTTTGTCTTCGGCTAGTCTCTTAAATTTCAATCCTATCCATCGAGATGTAGAAAACACTGATCAGCCAGTTTTAGTTCTGGATAATCACATAAGTTCATATAGTCTGTAGGGCCATGTTATGATGGATGTCATTTTGAATTGGGTCAGGTGGATGGGGAGATGCCTAGGCAAAGGTCAAATACCCTGTTTCCCCTAAAAGAAGACATCCCCTGATAATAACCTCAATTGGATTTTTGAGTGGATGCTCTAAAATAAGCCCACCCGAAAATAAGACCTCCCTGAAAATATTTAAACACATGCGCAGCCAGTCCCCATTTCCTCTGGTTAGGGTTAGGGAGACAGAGTTGGAAATCAGGTAAGACAGCAAGAGGAGCCCCGTCGTGATCCACATGCCCCAAAATAATACATTCCTGAAAATAAGGCCAAGTGCTTATTTTGGGGTTCAAAAAATATAAGACAGGGTCTTCTTTTCAGGAAAACACGGTACAAAAATAGCTAGGCTGATTAAAATAATAGCATTACCAGAGCAATTTACAAAACAAAAACAACCTTAAATAAAACCAGCAATAAGTCTAACAATTCTAGAATCCTGGAAGACAGTAACAGTACAGAAGTTAAAATAAAGTTCAGTGAAAGTCATACAAAAACAGTCTTGGTTCAGGAACAGTTTTTATCCAGGAGGACCTGAGATAAGTATCACAAAACAACAGCAACAGCAAAATCCACTTTGGTTATGTTTGTTAGTTCATTTTGCATCCTTAGCAAAGTTTTGGTTTTGATAGGAACAAGCACATGCAGCTTGAAATGCTGGGATATATCTCCATGCCAAGAAGTTTCTGATGGGTATCTGCCAAAATCTGTCTAAGGAATAGGGGTGTTCAAGAAGAGGCTGGTTTCATTCTCTCACCTGGTGAGTTAGGAACCGTCCATTTTCTCTCAAGAGGCGGCTGCGAGTCAGAATTTGCCTGACAGATAGAGCACTCAGTTCAGTTGTAATACTAATAAAGTTTGTTAGCCCAAGAGATTATCTGATGTGCAAATCCAGATATATCATCAAACCACATTATGTTCCCCCACACACTCCACCTATATACAGTTGTTTAAGGAGCATTTTAAAGCCACTGATGAAGTAGTCTACAAAATGTAGTCATAATTGGTCTTCATTCTCTCTTATATTTAATGCACCAATTACAAATTATTAATAGGATGTGCAAACTTTTATTTTTTTTATATCTAAAATGAGAACTGGTTTTTAAAAAATGAGCATGTTCTTGATGTTTGACCTTGATTGTAACATGAAGAAAAAGGCAGTGTGATTGACACCATGAAGAAAAAAGCAGTGTGTTCTTTAGTGTTTTTGAGAAAGTTTGTGGAAGACAATTTAAGAAATATAGGTTTATAGTGTTATCTTGAAGTTTATTATTTGCTTACTCTTAGCTGAGAACCATCCAAAAGAAAAAGGCTGTTGCTCCCTAATGTAAACATTATGGAATTTTTTTTAATGTAAGGTCTCTTTTCCAACGCTTCACCCCCTTTTCAGGAAGAATTAAAAATATCCTTGTTTCAGGCAGATTAAGAGGGGACAGGCTGTGAGTCTGCTCTACTGTTGTATTTATTGCTGCTGGTGGGTATTTTGATTTTATATTACTGCTAGATTTATATTAAACTGAGTAAGGCTTTGCCTACAAGTAGTCCTTGATTTTATGTTGTTAAGTGAGACATTGAATTGTGTCCCCTTAACAACCTTTCTTGCCATAGTTGTTAAGGTAATCTTTGAACGGTAACTTTGAATGGTCACTAAATGAATTGTTCTAAGTCGAGGACTATCTGTAGTTAACCAGTCTGGGTTCCTATTTTTGGCATACTGGCTGGGGAATTCTGGGACTTTGGGGACCATTCAATTCTGGGAAAAGTTAGCAACTGCGCTAAGAATTGGCAGAGAATTCTTGGCGGGATTGCTACTTATTTCTTGCACGCTTGTTTTCAAACTGGCCAACTTTCAGGCCTGTGGACTTCAAGTCCTAGCATGCCAAAAGTTTCTCGGACTTTCAACCATTCCAGCCGGCTCGCACCTCTCGCCTTTCTGCCCTTCCTTTAAACCAGTGTTTCTCAATCTCAGCGAGTTTAAGACCTGTGGACTTCAACTCCCAGAATTACCCAGACAGCTTGATTGGCTGGG
>JANHFM010003952.1:259376-284669 GCA_032468115.1 Grayia smithii
TCTCTAACAATTCTGTTTAACGGTTCAAGCGATAGTATAAATAGAAGGGGGGAAAGTGGGCAACCTTGCCTTGTCCCATTTTTCATACTTATGACTTTGTAGCATCCCCATGATCACGTGATCAAAATTCTAGAGGTTTGGAATTCAGAATTCACAGGTTCATAATGACGATTGGTGTGTCCCAATGCAGGGGTGAAATGCTACTGTTTCACACCAGTTCGGGCGAACTGGTAGCGGTGGCGGAGCGTGGTTTGGAGAACTGGTAGTGGTGGCAGCATGAGGCTCCGGCCACCTGCCCAGATATCATTACTTCCTGGTTTTAACCAGGAAGTAACCTGATTTTGACTGTCTGTGCATGCTTTACTTATGCACAGAGGGTCCAAAACCACGCATGGTGTGTGGAGCACGTACTTCCAAACTGGTAGGGAAGATAAGTAGATTTCACCCATGTCCCAAGGTCATGTGATCATTTATTGCAACCTTTTGACAAGCAAAGTCAATGGGGAAGCCAGATTCACTTAACAACCGTGCTAATTTATGAACTGCAGTGTTTCATTTAACAACTGTGGCAAAGAAGGTCATAAAATGGGGCAAAACTCACTTATCAACACAAATTTTGAGCTCAGTTGTGGTCGTAAGTCAAGGACTATCTGTACTCAGAATATCTTGTCTTGGTTTTGATTTTAAAATAGGCCAGGTAACTTCCTGCCATTCTTAAAAATATTTTTTTTAAATATTCACAATAGAATAGGTATCTGATTTTTATAGCTGTCATAATTAATAACCACTGATAGTTTCAGTCTTAAGATTTATCTATTTCTTACTGAAAACTCTTTTTTTGTCTTGACACTCCCACTATTTGATGCCCCTATATTCTAGTATTCTATAACCTGATTTATAATATAACAAGGAATCTATACATCTTCTCATGGCCCAATCTTTTTTTTTCTTAACCTGAAACACATCTCAAAAGATTGAAATACATTTCATTAGGAAAAAACCAGAAAATTAAAATTCTGTTCTTAAAATGTAAGGAAAGAATATCACAATAGGGTTCCCAAGTTAAAATTTTGAAAGTAATCTCTGCTAAGTTCTTGTAAATGCTTTCCTTTTTGGTTAGGCTGTCATAGGACAGCTGTAAAGGCTGATATTTATTTACAGAGCACCATTTATATACTGAATGCTGTAATTTTCAGGCTAATCCCCAAAGAAAACATCCAGATCTTTTCTAAAGCCATAATTTTCATGTTATATTGCATGAGAAAGCTCTAAGTGAAGTGTGAAAAATGATTTAATCAAAGATTCTTGTTGGACTAATGGGTAAATCTGCTGAGGAGATTGCCAGCAATTTCTCTGTATGATTTGGACTTTTAGTTCTCCATCTCCTCAATCAGGAAACATGCTCAGAATGATGAGTCACGCACTCAGGCTATTCTTAGTGGTAAGACATTCTGGAGAAAATTCTTTGGGGTGCACAATAAAATATTTTTAGGTTCAGGGTTTTTAAAAATACATACTGTACATATACATTTATTTATTAAATTTATATGTTGCCCACCTTGCTGTCTGAGGCGACTCTAGTTTAGGAAGCATTGTTTTTAACAAATGGCATTAGAAATGAAAAGAAGATGGAACATTTGACAAAAGGCAAAGTCAGAAGAGAGACAAGCAGTGAAAGTCTTGTCTTTCCTCCTGACTCCACCCCACCCCATCTGTCAGAAAATGTGTCTGAAGGGAGTTAACTCTCTTAACCAAATTTCCCTATAAATAAAAAATATTAAAATTTTATTTTTCAACCTGGGAAAATATGATATAAAAATGTTCTCAGCCTTCCCCTAAATATTAGTGCTGTGAAATCTACAAATTCATTACGAATGGATGATGATGATTTGTGGATATTTTATCCCCAGATGAACCCATTCTTGGTTAAGAAAAAAAGGTTGTGCATTGAAAGATAATGTGCAGAATGAGAGCCAAATTTAGGCTGCTTTCCCACTAGTGTTGCCCAGTATAAAGACAGGTGGCTGAGTGTGAAGTAACACTTCTTTCTTTCCCCTTCCTAATAGCAGAGGGCCAAGGATAGTGTGAACGCACATTAAGTGTAAGCAGAAAGAGATTGTGTTTGCCAAACAATGATGAAAAGCTGGCATCCTGTATAAGAATGAAAAATATTTAACAAAGATAGGTAATCATTGATGAATAAGATAATCTCTCAGGGCTTAAAAATTGATTAATTAGCATAAATTGTCTTTAAAATATGTTAACTCTATTTCCAAACTTACAAGTAGTCCTTGACTTAACAACAACAATTGGGACAGGAATTTCTATCAGAGCAGATGTTAAAGTGAGTCATCATGTCACCAGACCTGGGTTTACATTTATGTTTACCTATTTTAGGTAAAAATAAACTACCATTTTATTTAAGCAAATCCAGCTTCCCCAATTGACTTTTTGTCAGAAACCAGCTGGGAAGATCACAAATTGTGATCATGTGAATGGAGGATGCTGTGACAGTGACATGTGAGGACAAATTGTAAATCACTTTTTCCAAGGCTATTGTAACTTTGAACCATCATTAAATGATCCATAAACCAAAGATTACCTGTAATTGCTGTCTTCAAATTTAACCCATACACATGAGCATGTTTCTCTCCTTCCACACAATGCACGAATATGGAGCTGCCCTGGGAAGGGGAGAGGAGAGAAAGAAGAAGAAAACTGGATAGAGATAAGACAAAGGGAAGAAGTAGCTGGGAACAACAGAAAAGAAATAAACGAGGGGTGAAATCCAGCATGTTCTGACAGATTCTGGAGAACTGGTAGCAGAAATTTTGAGTAGTTCAGAGAACTGGCAAATACCACCTGGCTGGCCCCAGAGTGGGGTGGGAATGGAGATTTTGCAATATCCTTCCAGGAGTGGGGAAGAAATGGGGATTTTGCAGTATCTTTCCCCTGGATTGGGGAGGGAATAGGGATTTTGCAGTATCCTTCCTGTGGAGTGGGGTAGGAATGGAGATTTTGCAGTATCCTTCCCCTACCACGCCTACCAAGCCATGCCCACCATGCCATACCATGCCCACCAAGCCACGCCCACAGAACCAGTAGTAAAAAAATTTGGATTTCACCACTGAAATAAACCCTGTTGAAACATTACAAAATTCCTTCTATTTCCTACCATCCAATCAGAGCTGAAGAAGCTTCTTGGATGAGAAGTGATACGTCTTTAAAGAAAAACAAGAAAGTCCAGTTGCCTCTTGAAAAACCACCTTTGGGATTACAAAAAGGGCTAAATTCATCAGGCAGATTGTTGTTGCACTCTATTGTTCATCTTGCCTATACTTTTCAATGGTTTCTTCTTTTATCATCAGTATTGAGGCACCCTTAAAAGATATTGGTGGTTTAATGGACAGCATGGCGCTCTCTTTCTATGTCATACTACAGTGATACAAATGTAATATATTGGAAAGCTAACTTTACATGTATATATGTATGGGGATAGGGAAGTACAACAGTTTATAGAAAACAATGTACAAAATCTTTTTTTCACTTTGCTTTCCTGCTCTTACATCTTTTTTCCTCTTATAGGAAAAAAAATTAACCCATCCCATCTATTTTGTTAGTTTCGTTTATACTGCTGTCACCCAAATATTTCAAAACTGGAAAAAGAAACATTGGATACACAGCAGGTGGCAGTATTTAGCTGGCTTTGACTAATCCAAAAAATGCTAAATAGGAACAGATCTGGATAGTATTTGGATAGGAGACAACCAGGAAATCCTGGATCTGGAAGCTAGATAGGGAA
This sequence comes from Grayia smithii, assembly GCA_032468115.1. Taxonomy (NCBI): domain Eukaryota; kingdom Metazoa; phylum Chordata; class Lepidosauria; order Squamata; family Grayiidae; genus Grayia; species Grayia smithii. Next base: position 263,179 of record JANHFM010003952.1, read on the forward strand.
GCTTGAAAAAAGTCCCAGATAAAGACAGTGGCAAGCCATTTCCATTTTGCTTCCAACAGAGCTAATATTCATGTAGGCACCGAGAGGTTGCTCTCAACTGAAGAAAATCTTTACTGTACATTGTATGCTTTGTTTACTAAACTCCATTTTTTTCTTGGTTAATTAACTTCAGTATATTCTACCTCAACATGGTATATTTTATGTTTCAAATCTTCCTAGTGTATGCCAGTTTACCTTTCATGAAGAAAATAGGAAGAGATGGCTCATTTTCTCTGAGATATATTTGCAATTTTTTTTAATAATATAAATTGTGATTGGATTTACATAACATGCAACCATGGTTTCCTTAGCCTTTATTAAAGAAATCATAAATGGCTAGATCTGTTCAATTCAAAATGAAACAAACTCATGTAATTTAACAGAACATATGACCTGAGATTTTATACTCTGCAGACAGAACCCCAGTTGGTATTTCTGTTACATCTGTGGCTACATGAAATGCCAATTGTACTCAGTTTCTTTTTCCTGACTATAGGCCTGATACATCCACCATATTCGTAGCTCTGGGTTATGGGTTCTTTGTGGAGCTGACTCTACCAGAGGCGCTAACCTTCATTGAGAAGAAGACAAAGTTGCTTAATGAGTGAGTAGAAGAATTTAGTCTTTATATTTTCTATTCCCACCTCATTCCTGAAAGATTCTTTGCTCTGTTGTGTCCTATTTGATAAAACTAGGGTTAGTATCCTTCTCTAGCTGTTCTTTAGTAGCATATTTTATGGCTGCTATAAGCAGAACAAGCTTCTTGAATGTATGTACAAGATGATACTAGATTATAGTATAGCCAAACTTTTAATAAATATTTGATTCAGTAGATCTATGTATTCTTTTAGAGCATGTACGTATTACTGACTTAACATGGTTAATAGTCACTCTGGCATAGAAAAATCTGCAGTTTATATTGTTGTGCATGAGGCTAAGGAATCTGACAGTCATCGGCCATCACAAAAATACATTCACAGGGTTTGGAAAGAATGTCATCTCATATAAATTAATGTAAACTCAGTGCCTCTTTATGATATTGGTATAAATTTCATGCAGTTATCATTAGTCATTGCTACAACTTTATAAAGTAGTACTGTATTTGTAAAGTGAGGAGATTGAAAGGACAAGAAGGAGGCTGCAAGTATATGATTAGAAGCAAGATTGGCTCCTAAACTGGTTTTCAGTGCAGTTTCTGAATCTGGAATTTATAGAGTATAATTTTGCTAATTGGAATATATCCTTAAATACTAGCCTTTAGTGGGAATACTTTTTCTAAATTCTTTCCTTCTGTTCAGGCCATGCTTCCAGTTAGCTGGCTCACAAAATAACTTAAAATAATGCAATTATCCAGTGCATTTAAAAAGTGCCTTTCTATCAGTGTAAAGGCAATTTCCAACTACAGATGATAGAAAATAGATCATTTGTGAAATAGGAATGGTAACTAAATTGTAATGATAACCAAACTAAATTAAAACTAAACCACAGTTAAAATGACTTCTTCACAGTGTAGAATTGGAAATGGGCAATGAAATGACATCAATAATTTGGATACTTTTGAAAATGCGAGAAGCAATTCTGTGGAGGGTGAGCCTGAATTGTGGGCAGCTACACTCTATATCATAGCTGGACATGTCCTCTTTTTACTTCAATAGGCTCCAGCAAAGTATAAAATATAAAACTATAAAATATTGAGCCGTGCAAGCATAGATGAAGTCTCTTGTGCAGAAGAAATAAGTCCTTTTCTTTTGTGCAGCTTAATCCATGTTTGTATACAGTGGAGTTTGAACTTTGATTGGTTCATATAGGATTGCATTCTTATTCATACTCAGATAAATTTTCCAGCATGCACTATAAAAACAGGTCCTCCCTGTATGCCATATTGTCTTCATCTATGGGCGGTCAAGAGCTGTTACGGTTTACCAGGCCAACCCTTCCTTCTCCATTATCTCCTGTGGATTTTTTCTGTTTTTTAACAGGCTCAGTGAAACTCTTACTAAAGATTCTGCCGGAATAAAAGCCAATATCCGGATGGTTTTAGAGGTAATGGGATATGGTCAGCAAAGTTTTTACTGTTGGAGGAGAAATGGGGGGATGTGGCAGATGGCATTCATTCTTCTGGCAGGCAGAGCAACAAATGACGGTGGGTTGGAACTAGACTTGAAGAAAAGAGTAATTGCCCAGAAGTATCAAGAACTGCTCTTTCCTAGGCTACTGTTCTATGGCTGACTTCCCCAAACTGCAATGTTGGCAGATATGTTGGATGGCTATTTCCATCTTCCATAACTAGTGTGATCATGTACCATACAGGCTGAAGAGGTTAGGTGCTTTGGTCCCACACCAGATCAAGAAAGCTCCTTTATGGGACAAAGAGGATATTTTTTTCTAATATAGTTTGGTATTGTGATTATGCTGTAAAAGAAAATAAAAGGAATCAGTAGGGAAACCTGAGTCTCATCTTCCTTTTTTTTCTGAAGGGATTACGTGAACTGCAAGGTTTCAAAGATCTGCCTGAGGAGAACAGAAGCGATGTTTTCCTCTAGGTATCCATCTTCTATGATCCACAGGGAGTAATTTTGGTTTTCTAGAAGAAAATTTGATTGTGGATTTTTTGCTGCAGTAGGGGCTGCATGCATGAGGAGAAACTGGTGAATGAGAGACAGTGACATGAGGTAGTGATGGGGAAGAGCAGCTCCACTTTTAGTGAGGGTGTTAGACTCTGAACTTCCTCCCATGTCTGGTTCTAATTTTAGTTTTTCATTTGGAAAATAATTGTATTAATAAAGATTCTGTATTTGTACTGGACTCTTGTCTCTTTATCTTCCTTCCATTTTCAGTATCTGTTCCATTCAGTTGTATCTTAATTTATAAGAATAACCTCTGTTTTTACTTGTGCAAAGTTGATATCCTTACTTTTTCCTCTTGTTTATTTTATGTTTATAACCTTTATTCCTATCAAAATAAATAAAATATAAAAAGTAAAAATAAGATATATTTGTATGATTTATAGAAAGATTTCATGAACTTTTTGATACTTGATAAAACTGAACAATCTTGGTATTGCGATTATTTATTGCTTTTTTGATAATGAAATTTTAACATACGGTAGCAGAGAGGATCTCCCTTTCAAAATGTAACTGCCATCAGTCATACACCTCAGTTGTATTCTTTCAAGTTAACATCCTGGGGAAAAACCCTGCAGTGCAATGCCCTTATACAAATCAGTGATACTAATGCATCTGGAATATTGTGAATACTTTTGCTTACCACATTTGATAAAGGATAAGTCCAGGCTGGAAATACAATGCCTCCAAATACCTCTTGCAGAAGAACAGAGTGGAGAAGTGAATGAGAGGTATGTCTCCATCTTCATCTTGCAAACATTGCAAAGGTATCTGATTGGCTACTGGGAGAAACAAAGGAACTGACAAAATTGGCCTTGACCATATCCAGCAGAGCTACTTTTATCTTAATTGGAATTTTTCCTGTCCTGATTATAAAATACTGATTCCCATGTATAAATCAGAGATAATTGGGAGTTGGGGCTGATTTACTTGCTTCTTACCCTGGTGACTTAGTGTCCTTTCACATAACACTCTTCACCTAACTGAGTTAGCCCATTTTCTAGGTGGACCTTCCCTTTCTTTTTATCACAATTTTCATAGCTCAATTTGACCAACATTAAACCATACATTGTTCAAATAGGCTGGGTTACCCAACATGTTAAGCCACACTTAGAAAACAAAATCTAATACAGTAAAATTTATTGCCAAGCTTAACATGTGCAAATGCACCTGTTCAGTATTTAGCTGACCTGCTGAAATGTAGTCTCTGAGTAAAACCAGTAGATTGATTTAATTCTGCTGCTGAGGGATATGCAAAGTATTGCAATTGTGGAGTGAACCAGGCACAGACCTGGAGCTTGCATGCCTGTTACTGGTAGTTAAAGATAAATAAGATGGAGAACTGTGTGGATACATGGTGGCTAAGGTGATAGGTGGGTTGGGAGCAGTTTCAAAAAACTTTACTACCGGCTCTGTGGGTGTGGCTTGGTGGGTGTGGCAGGGGAAGGATACTGTAAAATCTCCAATCCCTCCCCACTCCAGGAGAAGGTTACTGCAAAATCCCCATTTCCTCCTGATCAGCTGGGACTTGGGAGGCAGAGAATAAATGAGGGCAGGGCCAGTCAGAATTTTTTACTATGGGTTCTCCCAACTACCCAAAATTTCCGCTACCAGTTCTCCAAAACTGGTCAGAACCTGTTGAAACCCACCTCTGCTTCGGAGGTATGCATTACTTAAATTCAAGAGAGCCAGTAGGAAGGCACTGTGACCAATTGCATGTGGGCTGCTCAACAAGCTAGATGTTAGCCTTTTGAAGTAATCCCTGAAGCACAGCAATGAATACTAGTTCTATATTTAAGGTTACATTAACAGACTCTTGCAAGTCGGAAACTATTTCTTTGTTTTTACTCTCTGGAAAACATGGTGTCTTCTGAAACATTTTCCATACCTCTGTTTCTGTGAACTGAGATACAATTTTCATGATGATTGTCTAATCTGCAGCTTTTCCTCCTGTCTCCCAAGGTAATTCTCATATATCATTACAATGGAAGAAGTAAATAGGGGTACTAGTTTAGTTCTACTTCCCTTCTGAATTTTTTTCTTGGCCAAAATCTGGAACAAGCTGACCTTGATTTTGCTATCTTGCATAGAGCAATAATTTGTTTTGTCTGTGCCTCTATCGTTGACATTTCACTTCTTCACTTAATGGAAAACATGGTTTCCATCAAGCCTATTGCAAAGTGTGATATTCCTTATCTGAGCAATCAAGTACATGAGATACAAGGCCCACAAGACAAACAGGGTCAGCATTCTGGAAGGCTGGAACTGGAAAAGAAATGGGAGACTGACATCTATGTATGAGAAAAAATGCAGATGAGGGAAAGGTAAAAATGTTTCAGGAGCAATATTCTCATAATGAAGTTACCATGCTTAGGAATCCTGGACAGGATGCAATAATGCTAATAGTTGGGGAATCAGAATAAAGTCCCAAGTTGGTAAAAGTTGATTAGGTGAAAGATTTTTCAAACACAAGTACACCAAATGATAATTCCCAAGATAGCTAATAGAAGATGATTCTTTAAATGGCAATCCAGAGACAAAAATACTGAAATTTGTGATAAATTAGTTTTAGGTTATGCAAAATATCTCAAATTCAATCATTTTGGATGCAAAATGTCTTTTCAATGCAACCTACATATCTGAATGCAAAACACTATTCTGATCATTTTATAAGAATTTGTAACATCCTTGGCTGTATAACCTTTTTAAACCATGACTTTCTGAAACAGGATATAAAAACCAATTGATGTGTCATGTTTGCCAGTTTGCATTTGTACGCAAATTTATGTCAACAGTTTAATGTTTTTAATTGTAACTCTTCGGAAATTCTATTGAAGAATATCTAATAAATGCTGTACATATAAATAAAACCAGTTGCATTAAACTGCTAAAGTGAAAGCCTGCGTAGATCACTAAGATTTAGGAAGTATACTGAATTCAGTGGCATAGCAAAGACAGCAGCTTTCTTTAATTTCTATTGAAAAGTAGGATTTTCTGTTTGTTAGATCAGTATGAGATTATAGTTCACTGAATTCTGGTTAAAGGAATTCAAATATTTTACCTTAATAATCCCGACAAGCACCCCGAAATTTGTTTATAATCACTGTTGTACTGATGAGCTGCTTCTGTGATAAGTAGCTTCCCTATGACTACTTGCAAAAAAATGAACTATGACCTTGCTGTTCCTCCTGATTCTGATGGCATTTGGGGAGAGCAAAAATGTTTCCCCTCTCATCTTGCAAAATGATGCCTCCTAAAGGCCAAAGTTCATCATCCCTCCTTCAATCCCTTTCCCGAGCCAGTGTAGTCCTGGGAAACTTTCCTTTAGGAAAGGCATGGAGCCTTGAATGTTCCTATCCTTCTGGGGCCAGAGGTTACCATGGCAGCATCTTATTTCTCTCCCTCCCACCCTTTTTTCCCCCTTGCCTCCGCTGTCATGATGGCTTTCCGTTGTCGTGGTAACCGCGGGGCAAGTAAGGATCAGGGAATGGGGGCGAGAAGGTCGTGGGCTGGCTGCCACGATCTACCCGCTCGCAAGGTGGGCGGAGGGGGCGGCGGTGTTTGGCTGGAAAAGCGGAGGAGTGGACACCTCCCCCCCCCCCTCCTGCCTATCTCACTTCTGGGTCCTAACTTTTTCCAGCCCAGCTTTCTCCAAACAGGTGTCCTCATGGCATCTGGGAATGGTGGGAATGTTAGTCCTAACACAGCTGAAGGAGTTCTGTCCCTCTCCACATTTGCAAGAGCCCTGCGGACTTCCTCTTGCAAAGATAAAGCCTAGATGCCCTGGAATCTCTCCTGCCGCAGTTGGCATCTAACAGGTCGAGAAGCCCGGGAGCGCCAGAATCCTCTCCATCTTCAACCCAGGAAGTTCTGGCGCCTTTTCTATCCCGCCGGTCCAGAGCAGTCAGCTCAACCTGGGATTCTCGGCTCTTTGGGAAAGAATCCCAGGCGTCCTGGTTTCAATAGATCTCCCGCTTCGGCCTGGCGCCCTCAATTTCTCCAGCCTCGCTCCAGCAGGGATCGGGCTCACGCCAGTCTTCCACGGAGTTAGGACCGGACCCGGGACTCTGCCTGGAGCGCTTCTACTCGCGGACACCGTCCAGCCCCGGGCAGAGAAGAGACAGAACGAGGCGTCCGGGCCGCTGTCGGCTCCTCCTTTTCTCCATGTGACAGGCGCCGTCACCGCTGCATCCCCGGCGCTGCAACCAGCGGCCTGCACGGCTCGTCAGAGGCAGGAAGAAGAGCGGATCCGCCCCCTCTCCCCCTCCCCGCACCTTCTCCCCTATTCACCCTCCCCAGCACATCCCAGAGCACCCACGCCGAGTGGCAAGGCGGTCCGGCGACGTCAAGGTCTTGCGGGGGACACTCGCCGCCTCCCCACGCGAGAGAGCCCGCCTCGCCAAGCCCTCCCGACGGCGATCCATCCCAGCGGAGGGAGCTTCAACTTGAGACCGGTCGGCAACCTCAAGTGGGACCAGCAGAGGTGGTGGGAAAGAGCAACAGGGCCAGCGGACGAACTGAGAAGAAAAGTGGGAACTAGGGGACCAAGACGGGTCGTTCTTGCCTGGGAAACAGCAAGCGGACTGGCAAGCTACCCACCCCCCGGCGGCAGAGCTGGGCCCCCCTACCCAGCCCATGGAGCCGCCGGGATCTGGGTTGGGGGGCGCCGCCATGCTCACTGGTGAGTAGTAGACTATGGAGGGAGAAGGAGAGACATCCGTTCATGCCTCTTTTCTAAGTCTAAGACCTTAAGAGATCCAGAAGGTAACGATCCCTCCCCCCAGTTGACAGCTGGTTTTGGGTTAGGCAGCTTGAGAAAAGATGGGCACAGCATTTTGGGCAAATGATACCACCTCCCACTCCCATGACTGGAAAGTGACAGAAAGAAGGCACACCTGTCCCTCTACCAATCTTGAGTCTAAAGTCATTTTCAGATTATTGTGAACCCATCCTTGTTAAAATCTGGGAAAAAGAGAGAGAGACAGGATTGATGTGCAAACAGGGTGGAACTGTGTGTGTTTATTTGTGGGTCCCTTTTGCTGGGGACTCCTAGCAGCCAAAGAGGAGATTTCTGTCACATATGCTTCATTACCTTAAAATAATTTTGTTTTCACTTGGAAAGGAGAGAGGGGGTACCATATCTCTCCTGTTTGTGGTACTTTCATCCCATTGATTCCTACAAAAACATCTTGAGTCTTACCACTAGCTGTTTTTATTAGGATCTCCTGTTCAAGTACTACCTGTTATGTGTGTGTGTGTGTATATACACACAAACAAGACATGCTTGGACCAAGACATCAAACATAAAATACAATAAAATCCCAAGAAGTATAGATTACCAAAATGCTCTTACCATCAAAACCATGTCAGTTAGATGTCAAAAATAATTCTGGCCTTTTCCCACCTCTCTTCTAAGTATTTAGTTGTTCCTCCATCTCTTCTAATAAGGCCTGTAGTCTTTCCCAGCTTTCCCTACAGCCTTCACTACGTTAACTGGTGGATTACAGCATTTGATGAGATTTTTATGAAATCCAGTCCTGAAATCCTTTAGGCCAAATCCAGATAGGCATTTACAAGTGGAGCAGAGGAAGCAGGAGGAGAGGAATGAGTGGGTGAAAAAGCCTTTTATGCTGTGTGACTCTTCTCTCAGACCTGGTATATACTTTTCTTCCAAAATCAGAAATAACAAACTGGGTATTTTATATGCTTCTTGGGAAAATGAAAGAGGTGAACACAAATTAATTATTTTTAAAAAAAAAATATGGATGGCTAGAAGGTCTCTCACTATGACAGTGCATAGGAATCACATGCATACAGACTACAGTAGCTCAGAAAGGAATGGGGTTTATCTCTGTTGTGGCTCAGGATTTAGGTTTGGGAAGCACCCAGGAACATTCAGCCTCCTGAAACCTCTTGAAGCATATGTAGTGTGCAATTTTTCCCCCTGAATATCTCAACTCTTTAGTGTACATTTGGGCTGAAGAATGTCTTTTCAGAACAGAAGCTGCAATTTTGACCTCTGATTCCATTTTAGAAATTAGTGATCGCTGCTTGAGGTGTTAAGGTATGGTAGCATGAATTACAATGGTTTAAAATCTAGCTGATATATATGCAAATGCCATTAAACAGCCACTTACATATTTCTGCTAAGTGTTTGTTTCTTACAATGTACCTGTGGCTATGTCCTTTGTATATATTCTCTGCATACAGTCTTCTGTTTTCTTTCTCCCTCACACTGTCTTGTTTTGTAACACATTTCCCTTGGTTGTGTGTGAATAAGACACGGTGTAGGACAGGAGCATTCAGATGTACTGTAGGATCAACTCATCCTTCATTGTACCTGATGGCTGAAATGGATAGTTATTAGCATGTAATTTTTTAATATCAGAATAAATAACTGACAGAATAAAAGTGATTACAGAACTAAAGACTACAGGAATTAGACAACTGCCTTTTCCTTGTTTGCTTGTTTATTCCTTGTAGACATCTATATGGAGCGTCATCACTTTCTTCAAATTCCTTCTTGAAACTTACTATTTCTGTGAAGCTTTGGCTTAAGCCCTCATTGCATAAACTGGCACTAAAACATCTAACTTAGTGATCTTTAAGCATAAAGCATGAAGCAAGCTCTTCTCCCTTGTTTTTGAAAATTTAGAATTAACTCTTTAAAAAAAAAAAAATGTTGCATTCTAAAGCAAGAATATATAACCAGCAGCCCACAGATTGTTTAGGCCCTTCATAGTCTTGGATATCCCAAGGACCTTTCCAAAACTTGCTATTAAATTAGAATAATTAATGTGAGAGAAGGGAGAAATTTTACTACAGGGAAGTGAATTTTACTTAATTAAGTACATTTTAATTCAGTTTGCATTTATATAAAATGCAAAACAAAAGTTACTTTTGTCTTTGTTAAACCCATTTTCACCTGTTCTCACCTACTTTTTGGGGCCTGGCCCCGACATGCTTCTCAGAGGTTGGATATGGGCTTCAACAACCCCATTGTAAAAGATGGTGGACTTTGCTATCACATTCTTTTTCTCCTTGGATGTATGAGGTCTTGTTCAGGTGACAATATGATATTTTAAGCCTTTCCAAAGGGAAAAAAAAAGAGGAAAAAATGCCAAATGCTCTTCAGGAATGACCTGGATCTAAAGTAAAGGATGACTGTGTGTTTGCGGTGTTGAATAGGACTGCTGGCTCTCCATGAATTAATTTTGCTTCGGGGCATTTGGAACAATTCCCATGGCTAATTTTGGGAGGGAGCCTTGTTTGTTTGAGTATTACTCAGGTTCCAGACATTTTGTGAGGTGAAATTGTGTTTTTAACTCATTCTCAGTTGTGTACATAATGGGTAGTACTGCAACATGTATTATAATAGCTCTTTTGAGGGGTGGAATGGTGACTGCTCTGTTGTTACTCATTGTTCTATTTTAATAGTTATGTCCCAGCACAAGTTGTAGCATTATTTTTAAAGATTGGGATAATCAAGGATTATCTTCATTGTCCTTGATGAAGTAAATTGATGAAATGATACTGCATGCATAATTGATGGTAGAGATTTTTTCCCTCTGATTATATTTGGCAAAAAAAAAATAAATCAAGGTTTTGCATGAGATGCTTGTATAATTTCCAGTGATAAAGGAACAGCCTCACACAAATAATCATTTACAGCTATAGAAGTTATATTTAAAGCCTGCAAGGGAGTGACTTCATAGCCATAGCCAGTGCTCTTTGGTCTCACTTCTGGTTATTTGAGTACTGTGTGTGCTGTTATATCAATAATCTCCAATCAGTGCTCCCAGTTACACATTATCCCAAAAACTCATTCAAAAACTGCTGCTGAACTGTAGGTTTGAGGTGACATAAAAGGAAATTAATAAAAACACAGGTAGTAACTGGGTAAATTCCATGCATTTAAAATTTAATATATGAAAAGAAATATCTTTTTGGCTCTGGTTCCATTTCTTTAACTTGGGTCATGCTCACTGTTTGGAGTACATTTCCCACCCAGCACTCAAAAGTCCCATGTAGCCCATAGATCAAAGAAAGAATCCATTCTGTTGTTTGAAAACTGATGAAACACCCTCCAGGAAGGCTGAGGCCTGCAGTTCTTTTAAGTCTGTGGATCCTGGACAAAAGATTACTGTTATCTTCAGAGTTTCCCTATAAAAATCAAATGTCTTTGAGGAAAGCCATGAAGCAATAGCTTGTTTAAACATTATGTATCAAGACTCTCAAGCAGCCAAAAGAATTGATGTTCATGGTATTTGTGGAGTGTTTTTTCCATCCTAGGCTACTCTTTGCTTCCCCACTTAATAGACTGGACACAGCCTTACAAAGCATATCTGGAAGTATTCACCAAACTGGTTTTAACCAAATCAAGTGGTTACACTTTTTTTAAATTTTATATCTGCAGCATGGGTGTATGAGAGTACATATGTGAGTGATTAGGGAGGCTAGAATAACTGGTTGCTTTGCAATGAACCCCATCCTCACCCCCATCTCCTTGCATGTAGAAAGCAAGTATGTCAAAAAAAGATTCAGCTCAATCTTTTCCTTGATACTATTTTTTCTCTCTGAATGAAGTTCTCCATCACCCACACTTTCTAGTCAACCTCAACCATAGCACGTTATTGGATTCTTTTAATTTACAAACATTACTTGTTACCTATCGAGGATTGTGCCCTTCAATGAGCTGTATCCCTGAATTGGCTATCCTTTTGCTCTTCCCTTTTCCCTTTAGTCATGGATCCTTCAGTCACTCTGTGGCAGTTTCTCCTGCAATTGCTGGAACAGCAGAGCAATGGGCATCTGATTGCATGGACATCCAATGATGGGGAGTTTAAGCTGGTGGATGCAGAAGAGGTTGCACGACTCTGGGGCCTGCGGAAGAACAAGACCAACATGAATTATGACAAGCTGAGCCGGGCCCTGCGTTACTACTATGACAAAGTGAGAGACCACTTTGTAAATTCAAGATGAATCTGCCAGTTCCTGTTTTGCTTTCCATTTCAGCCCAGCCTTAATTAAGGAGAGCACAGTGGAAACCTAAAAGAATATTTGGGTAGATGAACTTTTCTTACAGATCAATAGGGAAAGAGTAAATGACGGAGCACAGGTTTTGTTTTGAGAATCTCTGCAAGAATTAAATGCTAGAAGTCTATATTCCCAAGTTTCTTTTCCTCTCCCCCCACTTTTTTTTTGAGGGTGGGCATGTGTGTTCTTATGCCTGCAAAGATAAGCTTGAAGTCATATGAAATCTCTGAAAATTGTTTGTGTCTTGGTAAGAAAACAGTAATTATTTGTAGGAAAACAAAGTAGATTTAGAAACATCTAGCAACTAACATATACCTGTTTTGTTATATGCATCCCACTTTCCAGAGCAGTGACCTGATTTTTTTTTCCCCTTGGAAGAAAGCCCATTGAGGTTTATATATATGAGGCCAAAACCCATTCTCTGTCATTCTGAATGCAGGAAATAAAATACAATAGAAGTCAGAATTCAACTGAAAGTTAGGTAATGCTTCTGAATAGCAAGAGCAGTTTAACAGTAGAATTAATACTAACACAGAAGGGTGGTGTTTTCTTGTATTTGTTCCAACGGATGCTAGGCTTTAGCTTGGGATGCTAAATTAAATGCTAAAATGCATCAAACAGGAGCAAATCCTGATGGCCTCAACAGCTCTTCCCAACTTTGTGAATCCATGGAATATATAAATGGAAACAAACACCATAAACATCTGGTGGCCCTCAGTTTTTGCTAACCTACCAGTAGCTCCAATTGATATTGCCACTCATTATCAAATGCTGAAAATTCAGCAATAGCTAATACGAGCTACAAGTTCCTTACCCCTTTAACTACCTGATATCAGATTTTATAAAAGAGAGATTGGTATCCCATGTATCTTCATGCTCTGCTTCTGTAAATCTATGCTTACATACTTAAAAGTAAGACTCATTGAACAAGATAATCTCATGGTTACTACATAGTAATCCATCTACACATTATTATTGTGTGAAGGATTCAGAGTTACTCTCCTTTAACAGATACACACATGTGCACCCTATCCATAATTGTCCCAAAAGCCGAATAAAACACAGTTATGCAAATGACTGTCATATTTTTTTAAGTCAGAAAGTATCAACTGCAGTCTACTAATTTCAGAATATATTGGATTTTTAAATTCAAATACCTTTCCAGAAAACGTTATCAATAGAACGTTGTCTCATGAAAAACGTAGCTGGATTACTTTGTCTCTGCTGCCCTAATTCAGCCATCCTTTCTATCCATTCCAGAATATCATCCGTAAAGTCAGCGGACAGAAATTTGTCTACAAGTTTGTCTCTTACCCGGAACTTTCGAGTATGGAAGGCATGAAGGATGAGGCAGGTACCAAAAAACCTGAGCAGGTCCCAGGTGAGGCCAAAGGGGGTGAAGGAGCATTTGGTACCTCCAAAGCTCCACGAGGAGGCGGAGGCGCCCCACGTAGCAGTCGAAATGAATACATGCGTTCCGGATTGTACTCCACTTTCACCATTCAGTCACTACAGAACCCTTCACCAGTTGGACGGCCCTCACGCCAGGAGGCAGAGGTCTTGCCTGTGGTGCCTCCTCTTGCTGCTGCTCCTGAGCCAATGGCCCCCTTTTCCATGGCCCCAGTAGAGGACCTCCCACAACTACATATAAGCATTGAAGAACCAGAGGAATCTCAAGAGTCCCTGCAGGTGAGTCATGAAAAGAGATTTCTAGATTGCTGGAAGGGGAAGACTAGAGTTAGCTTCAGATTTTAAGGGGGCTTTGAATAAGATCTCAGCAGATCGCTCCCTGGATGGATTTACTTCACTTTTTGCAATGTTGTTACTTTTTGTTTCTTTGCTCTCTCTCTTTATACAGGTCGTCCTCAACTTACAACCTCAATCACAGTGCCCAAAATTGCTGTTGCTAAGTGAGACTTATGTTAAGTGAGCTTTGCCCCATTTTACAACCTTCCCTGCAACAGTTGTTAAGTGAATCATTGCAACTGTTAAATTAGTAACACAGTCGTGAAGTGAATCTGGCTTCCCTGTTGACTTCATTTGTCAGGAAGTCACCAAAGGTAATTGGGACACTGCAGTCATCATAAATATGACTCAGTTGCCAAGCATCTGAATTTTGATCATGTGACCACAGGAGATTCCGCAATGGTCATGTGTGGAAAATGGTCATAAGTCACTTTTTTCAGTGCCGTTGTAACTTTGAACGGTCACTAAACGAACTGTTGTAAGTCAAGGACTACCTGTATTGGATTAATACACCCAAGGAAATGGCAAGGCAATTAAAAGCTCCTGCTTTTTTTCCCTTCATCCTTGTGAAGAAAAATACTGATATTTTAGTCAGGGCAGAAAAATGAATAAGACTAGCAAAGAACAGCAGGAGAAGGAACCAGCTTCTGGAAATGGATAGCCATCTCCAGCGGGAGAGAGGATTTTAGTAGGGCCAGCAGTGCTGCCTGAACTATATAATGCACACATTTGGCTGCCATGGAAATCTTGTGCATACGGATAGTCCTTGACTTACAACAGTTCATTTAGTGACTATTTGAAGTTACAATGGCACTGGAAAAAGTGACTTCCAGCCATTTTTCATACTTAACGGCCATTGCGGCATCTGCATGGTCATGTGATTTACATTTGAATGCTTGACAACCGACTTAACATGTATGACGGTTGCAGTGTCCCGGGGTCATGTGATCACCTTTTGTAGCCTTCTGACAAGCAAAGGCAATGGGGAAACTAGATTCACGTATCAACTGGGTTACTAATTTAACAACTGCAGTGGTTCAGTTAACACATGTGGCAAGAAAAAGTCAAAAAATAGTTTCATTCCCTTAACAAATTTCTCAGCAACATAAATTTTAGGCTCAATTGTGGTTGTAAGTCAAGGACTACCTGTATACTGTTGGGGTTGGGGTTGCCATTTTGTTTCTGGTTTTATCTTTGTGCCTTTAATAATTATACGTTTGCGACAGCAGGACTAAGCCTGCAAGATGAAAGGTTGGCAGTCTCAGCTCTTCTCCCCTTCTGGGTCTACACACCCTAGTTCCACCTCCTGCTTTGGTATGTAGTTTGGTAATTCTTGCTGGGAATGCTTTCCCTAGCATCCCTCTCCACTAATCCTGGCATACAAGCAAGATACGCTTTTCACCCCTTCTGTCACTTTCTGGTAATTTAAAATGAAGGAAACAGAGAGATAAATAAATAAGATAAATTCTATAGCATCCTCTTCTGTCCATGTAGTATTGAGGTTTGTTTGATTATGGAAAATAGCCCATTCTTCCCTCTCCCCTTTTAGGGAGCTAGATCAATCTGACGAGAAGTAAATAAAATAAAACCTTATTTAAAAACAAAAGGGAGAATGTAAAAATTATTTTTGTCTTTAAATAGTCAGAAGCAAAATATTCAAAGGCAAAGCAAATAAAAAAAAAGTTGCTGAATCTCAGATAGCATTTTAAAGGGATGTTCCATAAGAAAATAGAGAGGTTTGGCTAACTAGAGATAATGCTGGCCTGCTCCTATTTAGAACCAATTCTATTGTAAAGGAGTTCCAGGCTGTCAGAAGACAAAGACACTGAGGTTGCATTAGACAATACTTATCAGAAGTAATAAATTACACTAAAAAAACAGAGATTCAAAATAGAAGTAATTGCACGCAGTATTTCTAGCTCAACTTGCCTACGATAAGTTTCCTTACAATAATCTAATGACTGAAGCGAGAGTCCCTTTCTTGCTTTGGGCCTTTTCCCAGTTTCATGTAGATTACAATCTTTTTTTTTTTCCAGAGGTTCGGGAAGGCTCTCTACTGATCTTGCTTTTCATTCTCTCAGAGAACTTTGTGTTGTTTTCAGAAGAATAAAAGTTGTTCCACCTGGAGAGGGAGTAGTTGTGAGAGTGGCTTCTTTTGGGACATGCTAAAAAAGCCTCTCCCCTCAGGAAGGTCCTGCTTGAGACAGAGAGATGGGTATTCCCTGTCCAAGAAGCACTTTTTTATTTTTGTGAATGCTGGATGATATCACAGCATTAAATCATATAGAACAGGGGTCTCCAACCTTGACAACTTTAAGACTTGGGGACTTCAACTTCAGCAAGGCTGGCTGATGAACTCTGGGAGTTGAAGTCCCCAAGTCTTAAAGTTGCCAAGGTTGGAGACTCCTGATATAGAAAGTGCAGCTCTTTGCTTCACTATAACTCCCTGTCAGAAAGGGGAAAAATGGTCAAAATTTAATTCTCTGGCTGCTCTTTACAGAATAAACATTTTATCCCATTTCCCCCCCAACTTTTTTCTACAAGTTTACTTTTGTTAAAAAATTAAATGTTTCCCAAACTTTCCTTATGATCTTTGCTTCAGTTTGTATGGCAATTACTCCCCTTTCCAAGAGAAGGCTATCCTCCTTTTTGCAATCTGTTTTCATCCTGTTTTTTGAATAATTCTTGAAAAGTTTAGCAGTGAATGATTCTTGAAACTCTGAAAACTGCAGCTTCTGCTTTTTACATTTTTTGCCCTTTCCTCTGTTGACCACATGACCATATTGTTGACCATATTTCTATGCCAGTTCTTTTGGCTTTCATCCTTCATCCAGGGACAGTTCAAGCACTCCCTTATATTGAGCAAAATTATCAAAATTTTCCAGAAAAAAACACCTTTTCTTATATAAAATGCCCTACAATTTGAAGCAGTATAATACAGTTTTTTTCCCTATTTGACTTACAATTCTATTTTAGAAACAGCATGTTCACATACATGCGCGCACATCCACACATACGCTCCATAATGGTGACAGCATTGGAATGAATAGGCCCTAAATTTATGTATTTCAGAAAGTCAATATTTAATCTTCTTAAGGCAGTGTTTTTCGAACAACTGAAAATTAAGATTTTTGTTACTCGATTTCAGTGGCATAATTATGAAGAGAGTTTGACCTCATGTAGTTTATGGATTTCCCAGACTTAAAGCTTAAGGCCGGGGGTGAAATCCAGCAGGTTCTGACGTGTTCTGGAGAACTAATAGCGGAAATTTTGAGTAGTTCAGAGAACTGACAAATACCACCTGACTGGCCCCAAAGTGGGCTGGGAATGGGGATTTTTCAGTATCCTTTCCCTGGAGTAGGGTAGGAATGGGGATTTTGCAATATCCTTCCCCAGAAGTGGGGAGGGAATGGGGATTTTGCAGTATCCTTCCGCTGGAGTTGGGCGGGAATGGGGATTTTGCAATATCCTTTCCCCAGGAGTGGGGAGGGAATGGGGATTTTGCAATATCCTTCCCCCAGGAATGGGGAGGCAATGGGGATTTTGCAGTATCCTTCCCCTGCCACGCCTACCAAGCCATGCCCACAGAACTAGTAGTATAAAAATTTGGATTCCACCCAGTGGTGGGCTGCTCCCAGTTCGGGCCAGTTCACACGATCCGGTAGTGGTGACACTGTGACATCACCAATCCCGTTCTCTGCGACCGGGAGCTGGGCCCACCCGCGCGCCTGTACTTACTGTTCTTTGTGCTCTGCGCACTCCGCGCATGCGCAGAACACTTTTTTGAGGGTTTTTTCTGCAAAAAAAGCTACTGCGCATGCGTGGAGTGTGCACTCTGTGTGCACCGTCACACACAAAGCACATGCATCGTCAGAACCGGTAGTAAAGAGTACAGAGCTTAAGGCTCTGTAATACATTCCTCCAGTAAGAAAGATTAGAGTTTTGAGAATACCAAACAGATTTGTAGCAGCCAAATTATGGAAAATTCTCTAAGATTGCTTAAATTGGATTTATATTTGGATTAAGAATAAGTGGATGTTCTTTAAATTTTTTTAGTAGGGTAATTTAGTGGTAGTGGCTATTTTTATTTTTGTTTTATTGTATGTACAGATGTATAAATAAAGTGACTGAAGGAAAGTCAGTTTAATTTGGGAGGAAGAACAGAGAAAAGGGTTTCCTTTAAACTTGAAAATGGACGAGATTATCGTATGGAGAGAAAATAAAGCAAAAAGTAAAAGAGGAATTATTGCCTATTGGTACTGATCTGCCTGCTCCTACATGGACATGATGACCTGGATCCAGGAGGATTGGTGTCTTTCTTCGGGAGAGTACATTGGTGGTAGCTTTAAAGGAGGTGGGTGTGTGAACCCAATCCATAAGATGCCCTTCTTGGATCCTGCAGTGTTTTGAGAATTATAACCCAGCCTCCTCTCTTACCTTCTTATAGAATTTCATTGAATGCATGGTGAAGATTCAGTTGCACTTCATAAAAAGTAAATTATCTGTACCCCTTTCAGGGAGAGTTCAAGCTTGGACATGGGTCACAGGCAGTGGTGTGCTGCTAAATGTTTTAAGGATTGACTCTGCCCACTCCATTACTGCTGTTATGTTGTGCATCTAGTCATAGAACAGCGGATTGGCATGACAGGCTCACCTCTGCTGTCAACTAGCTTGCAATATTAAAAAATAATAATAATAATTGGTTCTCATGAGCCAGTGTGAGCTGACTCCAGCACATTACTGGGCATTCAGCTTCTGGTATTATTAACTGTAGAATCTTCCTAGTCTTCCTGTGGAGGTAGGGGACCAAAGACATTGTTTTGCAGTGGTTCTATTGCTAGCTCAGTGGGCAGTTCCAATCAATGATAGGAAAGGAGATATCTGCCTGGTGGTCACTTCCTTGTGGGATGCTGGAGGAATCAGTCTACTCCTTTTGCTGTTTAAAATGTGTGTGAAACTGCTGAGAGAGGTCCTTCCATGGTAGAATGATGATATTCAGCTTTATAGTGTCTGGACCTCATTGGAGATTCTGAATAAAATTTCCCCCACTGTTTGAAGATGTTTTGGATCTTGATGGAATGAAACAGGTGGAAATTGAGCCCTGACAAGATAGGTTAAATTACATAGCAAAATATAGTTGTATATTGTTCTCTGTCAATCTCCAGAACTCATAGCTATAACTGGATAGATTGTTGGCTGTTGTGGCTAGGAGGGTGACTGGTGAGCCAATTATGGCCCTTCAGAAGTGGGAAGACCTACCACAGTGATTCATTCACTTTTCACCACAAGGTTATAAACTTCTGCAATGTGTTTTACATGGAGTTGCCTTTGGAAATCACTGAGAAAATACAGATGGTTCACAACGCAGTAGCCTTTTGCTGGCTGGCATACAGTAATTGCTATGATTACATCTATCTGGCATGTCGTGGGTTAGTTACTAGTAGATTTCTTGGTGCCATTCAAAGTTCTACTTTGACTGCATCTCCAGGGCCACCTATTGCAACCAAATGTGGAACCCCAATGTAGTGAAGTGAGGGATCTTGATGCCAGAAAATGCTGTTTCTCAGTTATGGCACCAGTGCTTAAAAAAAAACCCTTTCTCTAGAAACTAGGCTGGCCCCCTTGGTGATAGTGCTTCAGAAGTAAATGAAGACCAAACTTTTTCAAAGTGGCTTTGGGGAGTGACTGCTTGACATCTATAGCTGAATGTTATTTACGCTACACTTGTTTTTATTTTGCTTTTATTATGTTACTATTTGCGGCTATGGATTAATTTTCCTACTTTATTATGTACGTTCATTGGGTTTTGGTGTCTTGCTATTAACTGCATGAGTCTGGAAAGATTTGGCAACATGCAATTATTAATTGTTATGTATGAGTAATCTGCAGTTAGATTCACAGTCTAAGACTGGTAGAAACTTAATAATTCAAGTCTTAACCATGGACCTAAGAATTATTAAGATAGCATCTAAGAATATAGACGGTTCCAAGGAAGGTGGTTCAGGTCTGATAAATTCAATATTTCCAGATATCAAGGAAGTCCTTTAGATATCACTCCAAGTGCTCCAATAGCAATTGGTATAACAACAGATCCTTTTCCATCAGTGTTCAACATCAAATTGCAAGTTGCAGTATTTCATAATTTTTTTCTAATTATTTTTTCTCAATCCTAGCATCATCCAGAATAGCAACATCAGTGAATCATATTTTTGTTTCTTCAATAATTGTTATATCAAGCATGTTATGTACAGGATGACTGACTGTCTGGATTTTAAAGTCCCATAATATCTTAACCCTCTCATTTTCCAAAACCTTCTCAACTTCATGGTCCTGGTAGTTTTTACCCCTTTCAAATCCAAACCTTTGGCAAAGTTTCTAATCAATCATTCTGGTGACTTGGTTGTGACTTATAGTGCTTGTAATTAGTTTGCGAAATTTTCCTGCAGCGATTGATCAAATGGTCAATTGTTTCATCTTTTTTTAACCACAAAGATGACATTTGCTGTTGTTTGTTACATGTTGAATTTTTACCTTCATGCAGTTAGTTGTCAAAACTTGTTCTTGAGCCACTAAAATAAAGCCTTTAGTTTCTTTAACACTGCTGATCTTATCCAACTATATATGGGTTTTTAATCAGCTTTTCCTTCTACATCCTTTAAGCATTGACCATGCATTGACTTGTTCTTCCAATTAACAAATTGTTCAATTCTGTATTTTTATCTATGTTCAGCCTTCACTTTTATTGTTTTAAGAGCTTTCTTTGAATGACTATGTTCATCTAGTTTCTTCACTTTTCTTAATTTAATCATTCAGGCCATGCTTTTCTTCCTCCATAGTTTGTTTCACCTATAGAAGTTCTTTACCCCTTCAGCTCTTTGAAAATATAGTCAATAAGTATCATTTTTGGGAGCAAAGTATGGCATCTTATCATTAATTTTCTTGTCTTCCAATCCAAGTTATCAAATTCCATCTGAATCCAGTCAACTATTCTTTCTATGTGGCAAATGACAAGAACTGCTCAGGTTTTAATTGCTTTCATGATATTTCCACAATTTAATTTAGTTTGAAAAGTTTCTGAACTTGTTTGATGTTAGAATGGATAACATCATCATGATTATTTCTTTGACTTAATTCTGTAATACATTGGACACATCCAAAATTCTCAAATATTTTTAGCCTTCTTCTGGTGCTACCATCTTTATTAGATCTTCATTGTTAAGTTGCATTCATCGTGTTCACCAATTTTGCCTACCTTTATGGCTATGGTTGCACACTTGTGGATGCTAAATTTCATTCAAATATCTTTACTGAGGTCTTTCATGCTTTTTAATAAGGAATCAAGTTTAGCCTTTGTTTTTCGTAATAGTTTAAAATCATCTATATAGAATAAATATGTATTTTTTACTCCTTTTTTGGCCAATTCATGTCCATAGTTTGTCTTTTTTAAAATTGTTGTCAGCAGGGCCATTGATAGTACCAAAAGCAAAGCTGATAATGAACATTTCATGTTTGATTTTGGCATCTTCAAATTTTTCCCTATTAGCCATTAGCTTCGTTTGCCAAAACTTCATTGATGTGTTCATAAATTGCTGAATGTTTCTGATGATTCCAAAAATTACGATCCATCCAGCTAATGTGAAAGAAAATTGAATGCCTTTTTTCAGCCTATTCAAATGTAAACATATTTGGTGTCGTCCCCGTCCCCCCAAAAAAATCTTTAAAAGAATGTCAATCAATAACTGGTCCTTCGGTCCCTCAAATTTTTGGAGCATTTTTTTTTTTCTACAGAGGGAGTAAATCTTTTATTTTCAAATAACTATAGATCTGGTTTGCATTTATGCCCATAAGTAACTTGTATGTTGTTGGCAAACAGGTGATGGGCATATACATTTCTAGGCTTATTTCCCTTCTCCTTCTCACTCTGAAATAGGAATAAACTTCTGGTTGTTAGCATTTTTTGTTTGTTTTCATAGGGAACCAATAAGCAATTGAATCATATTAGGAAACAGTCAATGTAAATCTTAAGGATACCAGCAACAAGGTTAC
>JANHFM010003952.1:295555-306450 GCA_032468115.1 Grayia smithii
AATCTGGGTCCTCAGTTTACCTACCTCGAAAGGATGGAAGGCTGAGTCAACCTTGAGCCTGGTGAGATTCGAACCAGTACTAATTGCAGGTAGCTGAAGCTAAGTGGAAACACTTAGCAGTGCACTAGCTAAGTGTGCCACCGAGGCTCTTTTTTGGGTCCAGATATCAGCTTCCATGCAATTGGAATGTAATTCAAGAGGATACGAACACCCCAAAATAAACTTGATGGACCTCTTTGTATGTTACTTTTAATTGAGTCAAGCGTGGACCTAGTGTACAATACAAACTTGACAATATATTCAACAGTGGCATTACAAAATATTAGTTTCAGCCCCCAATAGCCCTAACTTTATTCTGAATTAATTTAATTTAATTTAATTTGCATTTGATAATTTAATTTAGCTCTGCCCAATTACAAATGACTCTGGGCACCTCACAATACTATAAAAATTAATAAAAAATATTAAAACAACAACAACTAGCAAGAGATAAGAAAATAGATAAAAGAAAAGTGTAGGGCAGAGATCTTCAAACTTGGCAGCTTTAAAACTTGTGGTCTTCAACTCCCAGCATAGCTGGCTGGAGAATTCTGGGAATTGAAGTCCACAAGTCTTAAAGCTACCATGTTTGAGGACCCCTGGTGTAGGGTGTCAAATCTAGCCAACAACAAAACTCAGAAGGGGTTCCAGTCATCCTAACTTCAGGCCTGGGAGAACAGCCAGGTCTTCAAAGCTACAGCTTTTTTTTTTTTTTACTTTTAAGAATGGCTTTTCTTGGAAAGCCAATGTTTGTGTATGTGGCATGCATGTATGGAGAATTGGAATAAGGGAAGGAGAATATGGAGCATTTCAACACTCACGCTTCAAATCATGCCGTTTCAAATTGTTTTTTCATAGGCTACGCAATCATTAGGCAAATCCTAAGCTTTTCCCTCTTTCTCTCTTTTCAGTTTCCCAGTAATTCTAACTCACAGGTTCATATCCCGTCACTCAGTGTGGATGGACTCTCCACTCCTGTAGTCCTTTCTCCTGGTCCCCAGAAGCCATAATCCTTCCTCTGCATCACCAAACTCTCTACTCCTGCCAAAGAACTGGCTTGAGTCTCTTTTCAAGCACTTGGGTCTACTTCAGCTAGACAGCTAATGTGTCCCTTCGTTAACTGGAAGAACCCTTTGATGATTCAAGCCGTGTCAGCTTGAAGAATGAAAATGGCATAGCAAGCAGATTCATCCATTAATCTTTGATCTGCCAGAATTTTTCTTTGAAACCAAATGGTGTTTTGCTGGTATCAAGCACTTGATGTGTCGCACTTGCTTCTTGTTGCAAAATTCAGGCAGCCTTCAAATATGTCTGAGGGCAACAAAAATATAAGCTTTATTTGGTCTCCTCTCCAAGGGGCTGCCCTTATTTGACACTATTGTGGCAATATGGCTTTCTTTATCTGTCCTTGTGGTGGTAGTCACTTTTAATAACAGTTCATCTGAGGGTCCAAGGTCAAGAAGACTACCAATCTTCATCCACTTTGCAAGATAAATCAAGTATCACACCTCATCTCTACCTTTTTTTTTCCTGGCTTACTTTTAGCTTAGTTATTATTAGAGAAGTAAGTAGATCCTGCCAGCCAGGTTCATTTTAGGAGTATACAAAGTAACCAGTGCCAGTCCTATTTGTTTTGTCTATATATGGACAATATGTTGATATGCAAGCCATTTTTGTTTTGGCAGGATATACAGTCATAAGGAATTTTGGTCAGCTTTGATCTTGGATGGATAGGTGTGGGAGTGCCATAGCAACTCACATGGGTTGCAGGTGAACAAAGTAGAGAAGAGGAAGCACTGTTGATCATGTTTCTTCCAAGAATACTGATAAGTCATTATTGTATTTGATTTGGTTTCATAGAGGAGAAAAAGAAATAACGGGATGTGTTTGCTGTGCAACACAGTAGGAATAAACTGTCAGCCATCTTCTATTTGACCAGCAAAAGCAACAGTATCAGTTGCATTTAGTTTAAACTCAGTTAATTGTGATTTTTTTTTTTAACTCACTGAAGTTAGAATGTTTCTGGGATTTCTTTGGGAGAAAAATTCTCCATCTGACACAAGATTATAGCTGGGGAGGTTTTGATCATTTTCCCCCATTGGTCAAAAGTCACCGATTCGTCAACGTGGAGACCAGAGAATGAAGTCTGCTTACTAAATTCAAGACCTAATTTTTTTTTGTAGCAGAATGGTTTCCTTAATTTATTTCCTGGCGATCAGAGGTCATGACAGAAATGGCCAAAGGGGAAATCTTAACCTTCTCTATTTTTGACTGCTTTTTATGGTTTTGTTTCTGTCATCATAGAAGAAATATCAGGCATCAGCTATTATGGTGGAAAATATTAATTACAGATTAATCTTGATCTCACATACCTCTCCAGTTTTCTTCCAACTCTTGACTCATCCTGGGAACAGCAATGACAAATCCACCACCTTACAATTTCTTCAATTCCTGGAGCCAAAAAAGCTTTTTTTAATGGAAACAGTGGAAATGGTATGTTTCTATAGTTCCACATTTAATTTCAAATGCATCATAAAGGGACTCTGCAAAGGGCTGTGTCTCTTTGTCAGTGGGTTTATTAGAACTCATATATTCAGATGACAAGAATTTCATCACTAGTTTATTGTGCGGTTTTTTTGGAGGTTATCCATAAGTATTTGTTAATGCCACAAAAGATATGCTATTTCAGAGGTATCAGCCAATTCTTAATCAGAGTTCCTGGCACCTTCTATTTTTTCACAGAGTATCTATATCTATATATCACAATTTTATCTATTGTCAAGAGAGTTGTATTAAGAGAAAAGGAGATGGTTCAGATCTATATTTATCTTTTTGTCTGTCCATTTTGATAGCTATTTTTTAAACCACAGGATGGGAATGAGAGAAGATTCTTTTAAAGTGAAGTTGGAAAGCATTTGGCTCTCTAATTGTTTGTATGTACCTGTGTACAAATTTTGAAATGAAAAGAAGATAAGGGTGTAGTGTGGAGAAATGTGATTTTGAAATTATTCCCAGTAGAGTTTGCAATGGAACATCAATAATGATGGACCAGGTTCTCTAAAAGAGCAGTTTCCAACTGTGATAGTTGAAGATCTCAAGTCTTAGTCCAAACTATTGAGAAGACACCAGTCTGAAGCCTTTTCCAGGGTGTATTTGGAGCGACTATGTAGTCCCATAGACACTATCTTGCCTTGTGCTGAAGGTGTTCCCTGCAATGTCCCTTGAAATTCTTGGTATTGTTCCAGGAATGCTAACAGTTACTGAGCAGGTCCTTAGAATATGGATAACGAAAGTGGGCTCTGTAAGAGCAAATCAATACATTAATACCAATAAGAAGGATCGAAGTAAACATTTGATGGGAAGGTCAGGCCAGACTCTGAACTTGGGTATTAGAAAATCTATCGTTGGAGAATGACTTCACTAAAATTAGTGATCACTGGGATTTAGCTTAGAATGTGAGAAAATCTGTGGGTTAAAATCTTGTGTATGAATCAGTCATGATGAAAATGGGCAGCAGGGTAAGGGACCCAGCTAAGAAAGCAAAAGAGGAATGTGCCTGAATTTTTTGCAACTAACAGGCTTACCTCCTCACAATTTGTACTGTACTCTCAAGTGATTTTTTATGCTCTAGCAGAAGTCTCATTCAGTATGTAAAACTTTAATTAAATTACCTGGGAAACTGACGGCAGAGAGGTGAATTAGGAGCAGGATTTCACCATCTAGATGCCAACTTGCTTTTAACTCACTCCCTGCTCCAACTTTGCTATGTGATTGGTATGGAAGTGAGTTTAAAAGATATGCTACATTTATGCCCAATGGAGCACTGTTGTAATTTTGAAGTGATGGGATAGAATCCGATTTCATAGGGAATTAAGCAAGTCTACCTGGATTTATTCTGGCAAGAAAGAGATAAAACTGAGTAGGAGATTCAAGATTTAATCAATATTTTAGATACCAGATTTGGGAAGGCTTCAAAAACAAATGTTTATAGCCAGAAAAATATGGTTTATTTTTAATCATCCTATTCTGTAGCATTAATAATGATGATTATATTTTTGTTGCACTTCCATATTGCCTCCTCCTGGGAGAAATCTAAGTGCTTTATAAGAGGTGGTTTACAATTTTATTTAATAAATTAGGCACTTTGTGTAATCAGCAATCTGCAAAACAATCAGGTACAATTCATGGATGTTACCATTCAAATCATGTGTAAATCATATGTGATTTGTGTATAAGTAAACTATGCTTTAGAGTAAACTGTGAGCACAGCATGCATGTGTGGGTATGTGCGTATGTATGTGAGTATATACACACACAACACACACATATACACATGCGTGCTATACTCATATATTCAGCAAACAGATGGAAAGACTATATTGTGGCTGAGCACAAAGCATTCAAGCTGATGTGTAAAAAAATGAACAAAGAGTTATTTTGTGGCACATTTATGTAATGCCACTAGTACATCAAGAGTAAGTATTTGCATTGTAATGGATCTGCAGTGTACTTTCATACAGTAACCTTCTGTTTTATTTTAGCCTTCCTACATGCAAGCCATGGGTAAACCATGAGTAGCCATCAGTAAAATTGCAGACATTGTTTCTTGTAAACTGTAAGTGAAATGTGGTTATACTTTGAGTACACCATATGCAAACAATGAATAAGTCATGTAAGCCATTATTGACCTATGGTCAAGCCATGTGGAAGCCGATACAAACGTTTAAACCCTTTGGGGTATGGTTGCTTTCTTAAGTCATTGGCTTTCCACATTAAACCTCTGTTTTTCTCATGCAGGTGCCATTGGGCTTGCCCAGTTTTATTGAGAGCACCCAGCAAAGTAGCTTTACAAGTATCTTGTCTAGGACCAATGGCTGCTTTGACACTTTCCATCCTGAAGCTTGGTCTTCAGGGTTAATTGCTTTAAAGTCCTAACAGGGCTTAGGAGGGTGTGGCTCCCAGAGCCAAACAGTAGCACTACAGTCCTAGGCTTCTTTCCTCACTTCAACTTGTGCAGCTTTCAAAAACTTTGTGCTAGAGTAAGACAATATTTTGTAGCCATATATTATTGCTGACACATACAACAAAAGTATCCCTGCCATGGCAGCATGTTCAAGGAGCAATTGCAAAAGGACTGTTAAAGAAGATTACAAACATTTTACACAAGCACACAAGCACATACACAGAGAGAGATATCATAAAGGTATATATTCAGAATACAGACACACAGGTATATATTTATATTCCTTTCATAAATAATTCTTCAGGATTCATAGGGCTATGGATTCCTTTATCTTCAAAAAAAGGGAAAACAGTTAATTTAGATAATTTACTCTGAAAGTGCTTAATGTCTTTCAAATAACAATAAAATAATTGTAAGTTGATAGTATTCTTACCACAAAAGTACATTAATCTTAAATGGGGATCTTTCATGATCTACATTTTTAAGGCAATTGAAATCCATGGGTTTGCTTCCAAAATTTTTAATTGAACTGGGTAAAGGCAGTAGACGTGAATCCTTTTATACCTTCCTCATGGTGAAAAGATGAAGTACTTTAATAAACTGTGTACTGTATCTGCTTGGCAAAATGTTAAATGAGAGAGAAGCAGCAGTATCCTTAAAATACTCCCCCAGTTTAAGTCAGGAGATATCCTTCCACATCAGATGAGCACGAAAGGATATTTTTCTCCATTCCAGTAAAATCCTAAAATGCACAATACTTCTCAAACAATTGGTTTGAGTGTGTTTCTTTGACAAGATTTTTTACAGCCATGAAATACTGCACTTTGTCCTCTTCTTACAAGATGACATTTAAAGGGAGGTGGCTTTTGATGTAGAAGAGAGAAAAGTTATCTGTGAGAAATTTGTATTTCTACATAATGGCTAAAAACTGCTGAAGCTCTAGTTGCTAGCTGGCCAACTTTCCGACATGAGTAAATTTAATAGGAAAAGTTGCCATTATTTTTATAAACAGAGGTAGGAATTCTTTGACAGTGCACAAAAGGCAGGAATGAGCAAGTGCCATTGTCAGTAGGATGTTGAGCAGCCTTATTTGCCCTGAAATTGTTAGCAGTTCAATACTGTTCATGATGACAGTCCTAAAAGACAGCCACCCAGCTTGCATACTTAAGACCTTGTAGAAAAGGAATCTGGAAAATAAGGCAAGAGTCAATCTCATATGTATGGCTAGTGAATTTCAAAACAACAACCCCCTTGTTTAAGACTGAAGTCTGACCTCTTCCAGCAAAGATCCAAGTCTTTGCAATAAAATAATCAACTGAAAACAAAATTATACATCAAATCATTTCACTTGACAAATAAAAGCCCCCAATCTCTACCAGGAATCTTAAAGCACATTAAAATGTTATTATTAATTGTAAGACTAGGGCACCACATGTAATGTCAATGAACTTCCATCCCAAAGAGCTAATACAGTATCATTAATTTTAAAGGCCCATTGAGGTTTGTCACGAAAGAATCAGGTATACCATTTTTTTTCCTGAAATGTACACTGGGTTTGCAGCTGTGAGTACAGTTTGCTCCCATTATAAAGTGTATTTTTCTGCAGTGCCCAACTGGTACATCAGTTGTTTATTCTTTAATGAAATCAAAGTGATGGTGGTAGAGAATTGGACATGGTGGAGCATTGCTGTGTAACAAGAGTACAATCTGGGAAAAATATTATTGCTCAGTTTTGTGGTTTATATACAGCACCATGACTTTATTTCATTCCATTTCACATGCTGTCTACATTCTGGAAGTCTTTCAGCTTGCATTTGGTCTTATATTTTCAAGAGGCTGCTTTTAGATGATTTTGAAAAGATGGGACCAAGAAGATAGGATGATCTCTGATCCCCATAGGGCTTAAATAAAATAAAGTTGGAGCCAACCTGCATTCATTTGGCATGGCCATTCTTGAGGGCTAAGAGCTTGATCTTTCATTCTGCAAAGCTTTGATGGGAATGTGTATCCACATCTTTCGGGCTTATGTTTGACCATAGAAATAGGACTGTAGCCTACAAATTTAATTGGGAGAATGTCAGGGGAAAATGATGATTCCCTCCTAGGCTCTGAATGGGATACTTTGCATGACCAATTCCAAGAATATTTGATTTAATTTATAGCAAGAGAGGGTACCTAACACATACTAAAAACCAGGAGTGTCTTTTTTGCCTTTCTCACTTGAACATGCTGAGTCTATGATATTCAGAATTTCTTTCTTTCTCAGTGGCACTTTGAGTTGCTAAGAGTGTCAGTGTAGCAGGGATTGGTGAGATAATGTGAAAAGAACAGGGCAAAATCCAGGGATTTAACATTTTTGGTTGAAGTAGATATTTTGTTGGGATTCTTTTCCCATGGAGGAAGTCCTACAAGATGGTCTGGGAAATTATTTCTTTTCCCTGTTTCTCTTCATTGTTGAACTGGTCTTGGTCCCTGAGCCAGAGGTGATAGGGATCTGTCCCTCTCTAGTTACCTCTGCACTGGGGTTTGGATCCTGTTTATTTTTATGACGACACTCTCTGGGATCCTGCCCTGTAAATAAATTTATTTTTCAACAAAACTCATTCATTGCTGATTTCTTTTTATTTTCCTTTCCTGTTTCTCTACCAGACTCCAGTTGTATGTGTCTCCTGGAAAGTTTTCCCTCTCTTGGTCCATGTGATTAATTAAATCTATAGCATATTTACTTTCCTGAAGGAGCAGCATCTATCTGATGAACCAAAATTCAGACAACAGTGCTTTCCCTGGGTATCCTAGTACATATGCTCCAATATAATTTTTAAAAAATGACTCCGTAACAGGGGTTGCTTTTGCCATTTCGAAGAGAAAAATTCAGAAAGGACAGACCCTCAGAGAACCAGAACCTTACCTTATGTTTTCATTGGATTGATAAATTTGCTTTCATACCACTAATTCCACTTCCAAATGTTGGTGGTATAAACTATATAATGCTCCATTTTGCTAGGGCAAGGAGGACAAAGTAAGTATTTTCTTTTGTCTCTCACAGTGAGGGGGGTAAGGGTGCTCCAGTCAATGGTCAAGAAAGAAGGAAAAAAAGATAATTCTAGGGAAGAGCTGATGGGGTGCAAAACAATCAGTGTAGCTGCTAACACACCAGATCACAAGAATGCAGTTCCAACCATTTCTCATGTGGTATGAGCTCTGCCATGGTGCAACTGGTGCTCTGTACAGATCCTCCCTGTCCTGCCTCCATCCCACTACACCTCTCTTGGGAAGGAAGGAATCCATTTTATGGGGAACTGATTGGTATCCTCCCCTTTGCAACAGGATACATAGCTTGGGAAAACAGACCAAAGCAGGCCAATACAAGGAAGGTGCTTCTGCCATACCTGAAGTAGTGGGAAATTCAAAACCTTATTCTCTGAGACTACAAGGACCAAGGCCTATGGAGATTCTCAATTACCTACAGTGGGTCATGGTTGTCTGAAAGGTGCTTTTCCAAAAGGCAACTGGACTTGTTTTTTTTCCCCCTTGAAGACATTTTGCTTCTCATCCAAGAAGCTTCTTCAGTTCTGAAGAAGTGAGAAGTGAAGAATCTTCTCGGATGAGAAGCAAAATGTTTTCAAGGAAAATCTCTAGACATTTTTAGTCAGCCAAGTCATGGTTGTCCCAAAGGTACTTTTTTCAGGAAGCAACTGGACTTTTCAAGGAAAAGAACCAAGAAAGTCCAGTTCCCTTTTGGAAAAGCGTATTTGGGACTACCAGGACCACACACATTCAGCTATCGCTCTGGGGGGGTGGGGGTGGGGCTTTGCAATTTCTACCATGCATTTGATGGCAATGAGAAGGTTAAGTAGCAGAGATGGGAACTTTCCCCATATGTGGTAGGGTTTGGTGTTGAGAGAAAACAAACAGGTTTGTAGATGTTTAGTATATGGAGCATTTGAGAGCAGCAAAAACTTCTTTAATAGTGGCATATTTAAAGGCGGGGGCAAGGACAGAATTTCTACTTCTGTCTCCCAATTGGCCTCTAATATTCTACCAACCTGGTAGCCAAACAGAAGACAATGACAGAAATAATACCCTCCCGAACAGCACCATTGTTTATTTATTGGCTGCTTGCCATTTTTTTTAAGGTGCTCAAGGTAGCATACATAGCACTCCCTCCTCTTAGTGGTCCTCACACAGCAGCCCTGTGAGGTAGGTTGGGCTGAAAGAGAGAAAATAAGTTGCCCAAAGTCATCTCATGGGCTTTCATGACTGAACCGTGGCCACCTCCTTTTTAGCTCAACACTTCACCCCTGCGCCATATGGTCTCTCAGTACGGTATACATGTTACATGCAGTGCAAAATGATCCTTTCAGGGCTAACCCTAAGTGCTAACTCTCTTCCCCACAATAAACTGGATATACAGAATAAAATGAAGCACACTCAAAAGGGTTGTGTGTTTGGATCAACAATGTGAATGTTTATGAATCTTTGCGAGGACAACTAACACAGGTTTTATCATGCCTTAAGGCACATGCAGTAATTTGTATCCTTTCCTTCTTTCTCCTTCTTTGGCTTACCTTCATGTTTTTCATAAGAGCAAGGAGGAATTCAGAAAGAGGGAGAGAAAGATTGCTCCCATGGGATTAAAACACAAAATGCCCCTCCTGAATCGCATCTCAGCTCGGCCCCAGAGGGGCAGCCTTTGGTTAAACCTAAAACCACACAGACATAATATTTACTTATTTAATTTATATCTGTTATTTAGTGGCCCTTATGTCTGCTGTGCAGGAAGAAGTCAGCCTGAAATGCTCCTGCTTGTGTTATCTCAGTGCTCTTCACTTTGAGATGGCTTTTCCTTTACAATGGAGATAATAAAGAAAGGGAAACTTGCTCTTTCCAACAGTTTTTTTTCCTCAGGGTCTGCTGTTACGTACTGGCATCCTTCTCCCAAAAAGTCCATCTACTGGGAGAGTTAGAAACAGCAAGGCACAAGGAAGTATCTTTGCACCCAGTCAGTGGTGGGTTGCTCCCGGTTCGGTCCGGTTCGCAAGAATAGGTAGCGGCGACGCGGTGATGTCACCGAACCGGTTCTACACGTCCAAGACCTGCCCCCCCCACGCGCCTGTACTTACCGATCTGTGCGCAGAGCACGCGGAGCGCGCTTGTGCACATGTGCAGGAAGCTTTTTTGAGGTTTTTCCATCAAAAAAAGCTGCGCATGTGTGAGAGCGCCCATTTGGCATGCGCGCCAGACGCGCGCAAAAGCGCGTGCACCTTTAGAACCAGTAGTGAAGGTAAGTAGAACCCATCCCTGCACCCAGTGGTATGTTACCCCCACCACAGATCAAGGAAAACTGCAAAACCAGCATGACTTTTATTTTTTGTTCTGAGGTAAATTGCAGGGAAAAAGGTACATGTTTTCCTCAACCACTCTTTCTCCTGTCCCCCCTGCCCCCTAAAATGATGCTCATCTTAATGCAGAGGCACAGAACCATTTAATGGTTGAAAATTACTTTTAAAAAAAACAAAACACTTTTTAGTCTGCCTCAGGCCTCAATGACTAGAATTTTTGATGGGTTTAATAATACTCAAGGAGGAATTCATTTTGGGTATATTGCACCTTTTGGAAGCTTAATATGACTGAGTGACAATACAGCCTTTATTTTAAAAGACTATTCTTTATTTCAGAAAGCAGTACTTTAGAATTACTTAATATAATTATTTATTTTCTTTGCTCTTCAATTTTCCTTTGTAAAGCACAGTTATAAGGATAAACATTTTTAAAATGTTTTTTATACTTTATGTCTTCGGAATATATTTCGGATTTGCCCCCTTTTCAGGTTTCCCCCCTTTATTGTCACGGTGCAGAAACCCAAAAAACATTTGATTTTCAAATCTGAGCT
>JANHFM010003952.1:318018-331188 GCA_032468115.1 Grayia smithii
GAAGAAGAAGAAGAAGAAGAAGAAGAAGAAGAAGAAGAAGAAGAAGAAGAAGAAGAAGAAGAAGAAGAAGAAGTGTTTTGTGTGCTCTAGCTACACTTATCTGGAAAACCCAAATCAAGTAAGGGGTTTACAAGATCCATGTGCCTCAACAGGCTATGAGTAACCATAAGCGGAAATCTGGAAACTTGTGTAACAGTGGTTCCTTGTAATTTTAGTCTAGCAAGCCACAAATTGCTCATCTCAATTACATACTGTATCCCACATGCAACTTCCTTCTTGGGCCATGGGATCCTGTCTTTAAAACCCGTTTTAACACCAATCCTCACTTTCCTTTTGACCCACCAGCCAAGGCAAAGAGACACAGTTGTTCCTAGCTGTGTGATTGTTATTTGTGATTGTTCAGTTCATTCATTGTGATTTCTACTGAGCAGGATGTGACCAAATATGCTATATTTTGTGAGGTTTGCCATTGTGTAGGGAACTACCTAGAGCAGGTGTGTGTGTGTCAAACTCGATTTCATTGAGGGCTGCATCAGGGTTGTGTTTGACTTTGGGGAGCCGGGGGTGGGCATGGCCAGCTTGCCATCACTTGTGTTGGGGGTGCCTGTGGCTCAAGCACTCTGCCAGAAAAAAACGGGCTCCTGAGCTCTTTTTTTCATCTGGGACAGCCTCCTGCAACTCTTTGCCAGCGAAAATGGAGCTGGGGGGGGGGGCTGTGCGCAGCCCTTGCAAGCTCTGTTTTTGGCTGGAACAACCTCCTGCAGCCCTCTGCCAGCAAAAACAGAGCCCTCCGAGTTTTCACTGGCAGAGGCACTGAGGGCACTGTTTTTGCTGGCAGAGACACTGCGGGCCGGGCAGCCCCATGGGCCAGATCTAAGCACCCCGGGGGCCGGATCCAGTCCCCGGGCCTTAAGTTTGACACCCCTTAAGTTTGACACCTAGAATGAAAAAAGGGGCCTACAATTCATGCTGATCATGGAAGTGCCGTTCCAGAGAGTGGATGGAAATATATGGAGTCCCATAATTCTCAAGAGGAAAACAATGGTGACCTTAAAGGGCTATGCTTGACGCTGGAGTCCTGACCAGAAGTCTTTTCCATTTTGTCTTCCAGTCTTTTATTAGAAGTAATGAAATTATTTTTTTATCTGATTGGAGTAAAATTGAGGCGGGGTGTGGGTGGTGGTTTAACATCTATGATTACAGGTAGTCCTCAGTTGCGACTACAATTGGGAGCAGCAACTTGCTTATTAAGTGAAGCAGTTGCTAAGTAAACCTGTGACTGGGCTTATGAATATACTTCAGCTTTCCTTAGTTTTGCATACCTGTGAAGGTTGTAAATGCGAGGCCTGGTCGCAGAATTACTTTTTCATCACCACTGCAAATGGTGTCAGTGGCCAGATAACAATGACACATATTGCTGCTGGTTCCTAATATGTTATAGTTTTAGCCTGTCATTTGTTTTAACTGATTGTTTTTCATCACTGGCTGCTCTAAGAGCTGTTTTAAGATGCAGTACCAAGCAGGGGTGGGTTCTACCCACCTTCACTACCGGTTCTCATCGTGTGCGTGCGTGAAATTTGCACGCGTAAACCGCGCTACCATGCATGCGCAGAAACTTTTTTCCCCGAAAAAGCGCCAAAAAAGCGCTCTGCGCATGCACAGAACGCTAATTTCAGCGATTTTGGAAAAAAAAGGTAAGTTGGGACGCACGGGTGGACCCGGGTCTGGGACGCTGCGAACCGGTTCGGTGACGTCACAGTGTCACCGCTACCTATTCGCGCAAACCGGACAGAACCGGGGGCAACCCACCACTGGTACCAAGGTAAAACAAAAATAAATGCAGCAAAACAAATATTTCCAGGGAGATTTTTCTCACCAGCTAATGATATCCTGAAATACCTTGAAAGCATACCTTCACAAAGGCAGAGGCAAGAGGGCCACGCAAGTAGCAGGCAGGTGTGCAAGCAAACAAAGCTTCATTTGCGTAAATGGCAGACATGTGTGCAAAACCATCCCCTCCTCCACAGCACCACTGCCGCTGCTGCTGATCCATGGAGCCAGAAAGGTTGGGGACTTCTGTGCTAGTAGACAGATTTCCTTATAACCTGGTTAACCATTTTGCCATGTAAAATGGTAAAAGAGTCTACCAGTCATTTATTTGAGAGTAAGCTCCCTAACCTGGTATTTCAAATGATCAGTTAGAATTTTCTGAGGTGTTTATTGGTATGAAGAAAAAAAACTGATATTCTTTAATTAAGCATTGTTAACATAAGCCTTGCTTGGTACCATGAACCCCAAGTGGCAAACACTTTGCTTCTCCTTTTGGAGGTGTGACCTGAGCCTTTTATGTGCTTTTGAAAATCTGTAGTCTTCCAAAGGAAGATATTGAAGATTGAAGATGGCCCTGTGAAAATCAGAGCTGATGACCACAATGACAAATGAGTAGACTGTGAGTAGACAAATAGAAAGAGAGGATTGGGAGACCCACAAGAAAGTGGTCTCGAGGTGTGCTTTGAGTACTGGGAGATGAGGATCATCTTACTCAAAGTGAAATTGGCCTCTTTAAAAGGACACTAAGTTTGCATACTTTTAAAATCCTATTTGGAAATTGCTAATTAACTATTTTCAGCAATTAGAAACTTTTGAACCGAAAGGTATGAAAACACAGGATGTGTCTGTCTTCAGAGCTTAATGAAATAAAAATTTAACTTTTAATAACTCAATTTTTTGACCAAAAAAGCAGCAAAAGGTTGATTATGACTTTGATTTTAGAAAGCTAAACACAGACTAACCGTACAAATAAATTTGAAATAAGATTTTGAAATTAATGATAATACTTCCTGTGGGAAAGTTATTTTGTTCTGAATTTTTTTTTTAAAAAAAAGAATTTTAAAAAATAACCTGGTAAAATAAGAATTTAAAAATTGGACACTAGAGTGAAATAAAGCTTTCAATTAAAAGAGAAGAACACATGAGTGACAGTTATTGAGTTCAAAATTCTTGAAGGACATCTTTGGAGACTAGAGTCAGAAAATATTAACAATGTCAACAGTGACATCTGTCTCTATGGATAGACTGTATTTAAAATACGTTATGGATGAGGAACAAGTTTTATTTGACAAGACAGAGATTGAGTTGAAAATGGACTTACAAATGAAAGGCTACAAGAATGACATCAAAAAAGATTTTACACTGGCTACACAAGAAACTGACTGATCTTTTAATAATTGAAAGGGACATGCAAACAATAAAGCAAGATTGAGTGACCTGGATAATTTTTCTATATTGGATTTACAAAATAGACTTATCAAAGTTTTGAAGAATTTCATGAGAAGAGATAAAGAAGAAATAATAAAAAGAAAGCAAGTTCTATGACATTATTTGAATGGACTAAAGATAAAGGTTATTAAAAGTAAAAGGAAGGAATATAAAGTTGGTTTATTAAAGTTAAAATAAATATGTTGTTATTTTTGATAAATAAAATTTTGCTGACACAAGAACTGAGATAACAATGCTTTATGGATTTTTAAAAAAATAGATAAGAGATAGAATATGGGCAGTAGAGCTCATTCAATGTAATTTAAGAGTAGACAAAAAGTTACTAAAATTCTTTATACGTACTTATAATGAAGATTGGGAATCATTTTCTTACATATTTCTTTTTGTTTACTATATTCTTTTCTTTCCTTCCTTCCTTCCTATTCTTTACATCTTTCCTATTTTTTTCTCTTGCACCTTGTATTCTTTCTTTATATTTTTCTCTCTTTCTTTCTGTATGAATTAATTTTTTACTTTTGCAATTAGCTTTAATAAAATATTTAGGGGGAAAAAAAAAAGAAAATCTGCTTCTTAGTTCCGGCCATAAACTCCACGTCAGTTCTTTGAATAC
Organism: Grayia smithii; assembly: GCA_032468115.1. Classification (NCBI taxonomy): domain Eukaryota; kingdom Metazoa; phylum Chordata; class Lepidosauria; order Squamata; family Grayiidae; genus Grayia; species Grayia smithii. The sequence goes on from JANHFM010003952.1 coordinate 321,908, forward strand.
TAATAGTGATGCTAGTAAAAGGAGTGCCTGCTGCATAATTGGTGACCTAGATAAACCACTGTGTGGAATGGCTGGTGCCTGATTTACTTTGTGGATTGCCTGAGTGTGACAGCACACAGGATTTGCAATTGCTACGAGAGATGAATGATAAGGGAGAGCTCAAAACTTAGTCTACCATATCTAGACTCAGCTGCAAAATTCCAGACACTTTTATAGGCCAGATTCCAAAATGGAGATGTGGGTTTAGAGATGTTATTTCATACTGGTGACAAAGGAGATCAAGTTAAGTGATCAGGCTCAGTATGCTTATGGTTGTTTCCATACCCCAATTCCTCAAAGCAAGTTTGAAGATCACCATTATCATCTTCAAAACTGCCTATCTCAAAACACCATTAATAGGAGTTGTCCCATTCCATGAATGCCAGTCTATGAATAGCAGAATTCCCCTCGTCCTATTCTGTAGAGAAATTCCTTTTCTGATTTTATCTGTCCATACAGTCAATACATAAATAAATTAATCCTAAGAGTTCCTATGAGGCAGAAAGTGATCAAGGCCGCCTCTCCCCTTGAAAAACCCAAGGGGGAGGGGATAAAGCAAGAGTTCCTATAAATAGTAAAACAGATGACCCATAAATTTCACAGAACTGCAGTGTTTTAAGTAAACAACAACAACAACAACATATTTCACTGCAGTTTTAGATGCATCACAGCTGAGCTACAAATAATTTGGCCCAGTTTTAGAAAACAGTGAGGTCTGGGGGCTGCTTTCAAAATGGTATGGAATCCTTGAGGGATTCCTCAATGCTTGCCTCAGTGCTGGGAAAGCAAGAAATCAATAGGATGATTCCCCCCCCCGCCCTTCATTAGCATATTATGATGCTCTCACCACCACCACCAGGGGGGGAGCGACCCTTGGGGACACCCTTGTAAAAGTAACTCTCTTGGATAATATATTCATTGAATAAATCTATATTTCAAATCTTTGGCTTGGATTTGGCTTTCTGGGTTGCCCATGTTAAAAGGGGCCTCCTGTATGACTTAAAACATATTGCCTTTTTTCTTATTATTGGATACGTGTGAAAATGAGTGTTCTAAGCTTCACAGCTTTAAAAGCCTCAAACACTTTCCCTCCATAAAGCTTGACCTTACTCATCTTTGAAGTGTGATTGCTGACATATCATTTGACGCCTGACATGGCCCTCAAGCTGACAAAAATGGTACATTCAACAATTCATAATATGTCCTGAGGAGGGAGTAGCATCTGAGTCTCCTCAGCCCTACTCTGATGTGCAAATAATTGTGCCTGCCTTAATAATGGCTGAAAGAATGGGGACTCCTTCTTGCGTCTCCTTCCCCCACCTTCCCTTCACTCCCCCTCCCTGAGTTGCTGAATTGGCACCAAGCCCAGAAGGTGCTATGACTGAGCCGTGTGAGGTAGAGCGTGAGCTCATTTGCACAAGGGCTGAGAGCAGCAACAGCAACCAAACATTGTGAAGGGGACGCTAAAAATAGGGATGTATTAGAGAGAGAGGGAGAGATGGAAGTGGAACTGCAGAGGGGAGGATAGGAACCCTGAAGAAGGCTGAGAGAATGAAGGTCAGCACCCAAGTTGTCAATTGATTCAGAAGAGACATAACATTGAGCCTGGCCTGGGGTCTTCCTTGGATGCTTCCTTTGGTTTGGCTATGGTGGCTAGGAGGAATACATTTGTACAGAATGGCTGGATCCTATCCCTGATGTAAACTACTGAACAGGTGACAGTGGTTCTCTTCCACCACTGAAACGTTCTGAATCCTGACCTCATGGACCTTCTTGGGTGGCCTCTCTTGTCAGCTTTGCTGGGAAGCCAATTACAAAGGAAGCTTCTTATGGAGATCTGTTTAGGGAAAGAGGATTGGAGATAAGCCTTCTAAAAATTGGAAATGGTCTACTAACACAATGTGTCTTTTTACCTGGGGGCCAAATATATACTTGATACTCTCCCCATCACCACTTTCTTCTCATTACAACCTATGAAGGCATTTGTATTTCTAAACTATCTATTTTTATTAACTAGTAAAAGCATTGTTTTTTTATTTATCGATTTATGTTTATATCTCACCTTTCTTCCAGAACTCAAGGTTACATATCAAAAAATTTTCCTCCAATTTTCCTCCATAACAATTCTGTGAAGTAATATAGGTTGGATTAAGAGAAAGCAATAATCTAAAGTCACCTCATTGGGGAGAAGGAAGAACCTAAATATTTCCAATCTAGTCCATAAACCAAGATCTTAACTACAATACCACACTAGCAGTCAATCCATTGAAATCTGGTCCAAGTAATGGAATGGGGGTGGGAAGCTACTGAAAAAGCTATTGCCTTGAATAATAAGCACTGTTCTGTCTGACTCATTTGAGATACAACAGCATACTTTGGAGGGCTCCCTTCCAGTTGGAAAAAGTTTAGGGCCAATGCCCCAGTTTTCTCCAACTAGAATTGTGCTCTATGGCCAGAAGAACTTCTGAATTCCTTAATGAGGAAGAACCAATCAGATGGCAGGAATTCATTTTTGAAACCTGTAATGAAAACTATTGAGAGCCCATAGGGTCTCTCGCACCCTCACATGGGCAGTAACAACCCCAGCTCATGTGGCATTTTCCAAACAGGTCATTGTATTGTTAAGCCTTCCTAGTGGTGAACTCCAAACCATCAGCTCCAAACCATTCTCCCTAGCAAGCCCTTGTTTACTAGTATGTTTCTGCTGTGGCTTCAAGTCCAGACTGTAGCCCTGCATGGGAAGGTCAGGAAACACAGATTTCCTCTAAACACAAAATTAAGCCAAGCAACCTTCTGCCTTGCCTTTTGCTGTTCAGTAATTGCCTGTCATTACAAGAAACAATGGGGTCTGCAATAACCAGGGGGAGCATCTGCCTAAGCGGAGAACATTCCTGCAAAAAAGCCTTGGCAGCTGTCACTTTTCATTTCCTTGCCATGACAGGCTGCACCTGCTCAGTTTCTTCACACCAGAGAAAGCATCACCCGCTGCTTTTCTGTTTGCCAGGTTACTGCTAAAAACACTGAGACAGGTTGCGTGCGTGTGATTTGGCAGTGGGGCCTGAGGTAATAGTGGGCTGCTGATCCATAGAAAAACATGCTGCAGTTGTACAGAAAATGAAAAACTCTATTATATCTGCCGGCCTACCTGAATTTGCATAACCTGAGGCCTGAGCAGGACAAGGGCCAATGTTAGTCAGCTTCTTTTGCTAAAGGGGACTCGAGTTCTCCATGCAGTGAAGATCACTGCTGGTTGAGTTTTGCACATCACATTGTTGTTAAAGCCACAGGGCAAGTCACAACATTTTCCCCAACCCACTGATAAAGTTTTATGTAAACATGTCCATTTAAACCTTTATTTCTTAATCCCAATTTATTGGAATAAGATACTGGCTCAGTTTCCAAATATGCTGGCCTTCCATATATTTGAACTTCAAGTGTTTCCTGACAAAGCTTGTCACCCAAACAAATAAGTGATGATATATATCATTGTATTATTAATATTTGGGCAAAAGAGAAAGGCATTTTAGGAAAGGCTGTGTCACGTAACAAAGTGAAGCAGCTTGCTTTAAGTAGCAGCATTCATTGGGGAAAGGAAGTGACAGAAAAGATGAAGTGGCAGGAATTGGTATGTATTTGGACAGAGTCAGTTCCTGACAGCAACATGTAGCCTCTAATTGTTTGGATTAATTCTGGGGCCTCTTGCACAGGAATTGGCATTGGCTAGATTTGATAGGAACTTATCCCAAGCTTGTCTCCTCAGATTTTCATGAGGAGCCCTGTTCTGGATGCGCCTGACAATCGAGATTAAGCAGGCGGTCACTCTAAACAAGACTTCTCCTCTAGCAGGCTGCCTCTTTAGAAATGTTCTAAAGAACATTAGGAAATGTTTCTTTGTACTTTTGTTTCCATTTGGATGCAAAATGGTGGCTGTCTTATTCTCTCTGGACAGCCATTTAATTTTGTTTACCTGGTATTATGTTGCTTTGAATACTTGTTGTTATTTATTGTACCTAAACAGCTGATATTTCAAATTCAATTTCAGTTCACTTAGCAAGAAAGTACCCTAGAATCTATTATAGTGTCAAACTCTGAAGTTAGCTGGATACCTTTCCCCACTGGTTGGACTTTTGGGGAGACAGATATACAAGACTGCATTGCCTAAGCCTAGAGGTGGCAGTGGGACATCTTCAAGGATGGGTTTAGTTGCTGCAGAGGAGGTTGCTTCAAACTCTTACATGACTCTTGGTCCATAATCCCCTCCAATTCTCATACTTGTTAGAATTGAAGATCACCTGTGTGAGATGATGTTTTATTCTTAGCACGTGAGCGAGATCACTTGCAGGACTTCATCCAACAGACCTGAGAAAATTCCCACCTAAGCCAGGAATCAGCAAGAAGAGAAGTGGGTTACACCCCCCCTTTCACCTTTCCACAAAGTATTATTTATTCTTTGCTAATTTTTGACAGTTTAGTATCCAAGACTTAAGCATATAAATTGGTCTCCTCAATAATTGATTTCCCCCCTCCCATCCAATCCTGGGCTGACCCTCTTTGTAGATAGACATTTGCTCTCTATTACTGTACCAAACAATACTTCTTTTAAAATATAATGCACTGATATTTCTACCATGGAGCCTGAACAATGGTTTTGTCCAGTGGTTCTCAAGCTGTGGTCCGCAGACTCCTGGGGAGCCATAATGTCATCATAGGGGTGGGGGGTCCACGAAGCCTTGAAGAAATGTTATGATTTAAATCTTGAATTAAGTTGGGGGGGGGAGTGTCTGTGGCCACAAAAGATATTTAAAGGTAAGGTAATTTACCTTTAAAAGGTAATTTAAAGGTAAATGATGAAGAAAAGGCTGAGAATCACTGATTTTGTCTCTTGTGCTTATTTGCATACATGCCTTTGTGTGTCAAGCCTTTCTTCCCTCAGATGAGCCCATGAAAGAGGCTGCTGTTCTGTAGGAATGGAGGCTTGTTCAGCTATCCCTGTGATATTTATCTCTGTTTAATAGCACAGAATGACTCTCCTCTGTTTTACTTGGACAATTTATGCTCAGAGGTCAGAATGATTAAACTCCTTCTATTCCACCCAGAAAACTTACTAAAAAAAAAAAAAAGTATAACAATCCCCTGGCTTCATACAGACAAGACTAATTGTATATGAAGTGGAGAATACAAAGTTTATCTTCATATGGCTGTACATTTCCCAAATCAGTAGGAAATCTGCAATTATGTTATCCAAGATTTTCATCAGTCAATCTATATTTCGTAAAGCTCAATTCCAGATATAAATTGATGAATGAATAAATGAAATTAATTTACAGTTTCAGATATAAAATTAACTTAAGAGATAATGGAACAAACAGAGGGTCTTTTGAGATAACCAGCCTCTTCTTTTTTCCACTATTAAAATGCAGTAAAATTATTTCTTACTGTTTCCAAAACTGAAAGCTATTAGAACACTAAGGGAGCAGTTGTGTTTTCCCTCCCTGGCCTATAGCTGCACACAAAAAAACCCACATACACAGCCAGCTAGTTTATGCTTGTCAATTAGTAACCAGTGCATCACGCTGCTCTTGGAGTATCGTATCAAAAAATAAGGCCATGGCTTTCTAGAAATGATAATGGGTTTCTGGGTTCAACATGGTGGCAAGCCAGTCTTGTCTTATAAGCTATTTACACAGTCCTAATACCTAAACTGGATTTGAGCCCCATTATCTAGACAAAACATTCAACTGCCATATCAGGACACCAGGAAAGAGAAGGGAGGTCAAGCTAGAGATCCCCTTCAGTGATCACTAGATTGCTCTATGCAAGAAAACATGATAAAATGATTACATGTGTGCAACAGTGCTCACTGCTTAAAAGCAATATTTATGGAGTAACAGAGAGTTTGGGATTGGAACTAGGATAAACTGGGACTTATAAGCACCCAACCACAATGTTATAGTGTGTGTGTGTGTGTGTGTGTGTGTGTGTGTGTGTGTGTGTGAACCTCAACTTGTGCATCCATGCAGTCAGATGTCATATGCAACCCATTTATGGCTAAAAAGTGAATAATTTGCAAATGTGTATTTGCATTTATATAATCATACTTTTTATAGAGATAATCATTTCCCTTAAGTCTTTGACAGCAAGTTTACATTTAAGCCAGTAGACTAGACTAGACTAGACTAGAATTGTAGATGATAAATGTTAGATAGATAGGCAGATAGAATGGAAGAAATATTGTTGGTTTTCAAAGACTACATAATTCTAGCTTAGTTTAAATGAGGCCATCTCACATTTCCAAGCCAAATGACCTCTAGAGGTCCTGGACAATTGTTTCCATTAATAAAGAGGAAGGTGATATATGAGCTCATGGTGAGTTACCTCTTTTTGAGAAAAGAGGCAACCATTAGGGCTATGTGTGCTTCAAAAATGATTGGAAGAAATGCTTCTGAACCCGTGCAAGAGAGACCCTGTTCACTAATGCAGTCTAACTTTTGTCAGGCTTTGATGTGAGTCTGAAGAAAAGGATGCATGGCTGTTTTAAGCCAGTGACTCATTCAAGTTAATGCAGCTCTTGGTTAATCATTTCTGAAGCATACACAGTCCTAAGAACTATGCTTGTTGTGTATAAATTCATGTTGAAACATAGCATAGTCTTGAGAATTAATCGTCCAGATGAGAGATTTTGTTGTTTTAGATGTTCTTGCTCTGATGTTAATGCAGAGAGAAGGTGATAGTTGCCATGAGAAATGCCTAAGCTATGCAGTAAGAATTACTGCAGAGTTAACTTGGAAATTATTCTGGATCTGCAGTAGAAAAACAGACCCCACTTCAGTGGGTACTGTTCATTTGCTTGGATGGCCTGATCTGTTTTGTTCTGTTTTTATGAAGCTATCCTTTGTTGTTACAGATTTAATTTCTTGATAAGCAAAAGTAAAAGTCAATGACTCAGAAATATCGAGTAGCCTGGAATAAAGACGGATTTTTTTAAAAATCTAAACCTAAAATCTAATTTAAATCTAAATGCTACAAATAAAAGACCTTTTAAAACAATGCTACACACATTGCAAGTTAATATTTTTAGGATGCATGTGAAAACTATTTATTGGTGTATTTCAAACAGCTTTTTAGGCATTGATTCAATCTGATTTTGCATCTAAATTAATAATTTCAGAATATTTGGTTTTCCCATCCTGTGTCTAAAGAAAATGTGCATTCCCTCCTTGACTCACTGCAGCAAAGAATGAAATATAAAATATTTAAGCAAGGAAATGCATGTGAATTGAGACAGATATCTATATATATGTGCCTTGCCTTACCTTACCTTGATTCTGAACATTCAGTAATGAAAATACGAGAATAAGGGCTGCAGGCCATCTGGATGTCTGCTGTCCTCTAAACTCCGGAGGACCAAAAGGCCTCCATCTCTTTCCATCAATTCGGCATCTTTGAGCATCCATTATTTTGGCTCTATATTCTAAGAAAGCCTACCTCTCTAGAGCCAGCACATCAGAGCTGCTTCTCTTCCCTTTTACAGTTTTTGTCTCCCATAGGCTTCTTCAGCTATACAGATGAAGCGGTACCCTAAAGAGGCCCAATTAAAAGGACATCTCCCAGGACATCTTCAGATAAATTGCACACTTCCCACCATTAAATCCACAAGAGCCAAAAACAGGGTAGGCAGCAGAGTGTATTTCTCATTAGCTGGAGAAAGACAGCTTTTTTTCAACCACCTGTCCTGTCTTCAGGCACAACTAATTAACTGCACACTGTCTCTACATGCACACCCCTCAGCTCTTTTCCCTCTTGGAGCAAATCTGCTGCGAGTTTCCATTAAAAAACTCTTCCCTGTTAATAAAAACAGTTTCAAGTCAGCAGCTTATCTATGAAGTTGGAATTTCACAGTCAAATTTAAAGGCAGCTTGTCACTTTGAAAATGGCAGGAAATGAAGAGTCTTGATCTCTCCTGGTTTATTTCTCATTCCAAACACATTTAGCCAAAGGAGAGGATGCAGTCAACTCTTTCAACACTACTCCTGGACTGCTAAAATGCTGGGCTGCAGGCAAGAAGATGCTGATTGATTTCTACATTTCTTTTAAAAAAAAGTCTAATTACCATTGGGCCTAATTATGGTTTGAAATCTTAGCTTGCTTCAAATTTTCTGTCTGTTCACAGATGAAAATAGAGACAGACCTCTTCTCATAACAGATGTCTGAGTCTACCTCTTCCCCTGATTATTGCATATTGTGATGATTGCAACCCACTGGCTGCTATTTCCATTTACTCGCCAGCCGCATCTCCATCGCTGATTTAAAAATCCAGTTGAGTTCATTCTTTTGGCAACTGATACAATAAGCATGATTGCTTTGTGCAAAGCTCTCCACAGCCCGGTGTGTGGGTTTGTGTGTGTTTGAAATCATTCAGAGATGAAGTAGGAGCCAAGCCCTGACAAATGAAAGCTGTCATCCCCACTAGAACATTTTTAGAAGATTTTCCCACAAAAGGCAATGTCAGAGACAGTGATTTATCAGGGAGAAGAACCAAAAAATGTGGCTGTCCCGGACTTCTATGAACCTCTATTTAGCCTTAAACATCAGACTTGCGTTTGTTTCTTTTCTCCTTCTGCCTGCTTTAACCTCATAACTTTTTCACATAATGCAGCCATGATTTTAGTGATGTTTTTACTGAATAAATCAGAAATGACTGTCTTCATTCAGAACATTACGTATGGATTTTGGTTAACCAACCACAATAATTGGGTTTACACATTAGTCTAAAACATAAATGCGGTGCAACCAGACTGTAGCTCTGGAAAGTAGGAACCTACTTATGATACTGAAATTACCCTGGTACATTTTCAGCCGAAGAGAAAAGTTAAACAATCAAACAAACAAGCAATAATTTACAAAATGCCAAGAGTAAATGGTTCTAAGCAAATGGTTATAAAACAATTAGCTGTGAGCAGATAGCTGTTGTTATTGTTATTGTTCAATTTTTATCCTGCCATTTTTAATATATATTGAAGGCAGAAAACATACTTAATACTCCTTCCTCCTTTTATTTTCCCTATCACATCAACAAGAACCTCTCAGGATTGGCCTGAGAGAGAGAGAGACTGGCCCAAAGCCACCCATCCAGTTTTCATGCCCAAGGAAGGCCTACAACTTCCCATCCAGGGGTGAAATCCAGCAGGTTCTGACAGGTTCTGGAGAACCGGTAGCGGAAATTTTGAGCAGTTTGGAGAACT
>JANHFM010003952.1:331288-347044 GCA_032468115.1 Grayia smithii
AGGACCCAGATTGTTGGGGGCAATATGCTGACTCTGTAAACCGCTTAGAGAGGGCTGTAAAGCACTGTGAAGCAGTAAATAAGTCTAAGTACTATTACTGTTGGTCCCTATTTGAGTCCTGTGTTAGAGAGTATGAGTATCTATTTACCCTACGGAGAAATCTCAACAATTGGGACCAGAATTGTTAAACAAGGTACTTGTTAGGTGAGTTGTGCCCAATTTTACAACCTTTTTTGGTCATAATTGTTAAGTGAGCCACTGCAGTCATGCATTAATTAAGCAAACCTGGCTTCCTACATTGCTGGCTGGGAAGATTGTAAATGGCAATCACATGATCCTGGGATGCCGCAACCATCATAAATACAAGCTGGCTACCATACCTATACGTATGTGGAATACTGATTACATTAACTACTATTAATATTAATGATAACTTCTGCACAGTATAATATTCTTGGAGTCTGTGCATGACTTGACTTTATTATGCTAATCAACCTCCCCTCACTATTAACAGCATTAAAGGAGCAACACAATCTCAAAATTAATAACCAAGATTTGTAGGCTTTAGGCATTTGACTCTTGTGTGTTGAACATTGGCAACAGAGACACAGAGTCAGGATAGTTAACGCCACTCTCCCATGAATTAAAATTTCGTTAGGGTTGGATTGGCTGGCAGCTAACTATGCAAATCATGTTTGTTGGAAATTATGGTATTTGAAGTGAGTGACTGATTTTTCCTGGGGCAAGAATATTTCAAAATAAACTGAGTATAATTGTATAATGGCTGCTTTAAATTCTGTTTGGAATTCTGTGAAAACTAGTGTAAGAATGCAAATAAAGCTATAATCTTCCATATTTTTCCCTGAGAGAAGCCTGGGAGAAGCCTGGGAGAAGCTTTGTGGCAGGCTTATTTCTGAATAAAATGTGTCTGTCTGTCTGTCTGTCTGTCTGTCTGTCTGTCTGTCTATCTATCTATCTATCTATCTATCTATCTATCTATCTATCTATCTATCTATCTATCATCCGTGTTTCCCTGAAAATAAGACCCTGTCTTTTATTTTTTTGAACCCTGGAATAAGCGCTTGGCCTTATTGTCATGCACTCAAAAGCCCGACTGGGCTTAGTATCAGGGGATGTCTAATTTGGGGGGAAACAGGGTATCTATCATCTATCTAATATACTGTAACTCTTCCTGGATTCCACCAGCTAAAATGAATTCAGGGTCACAGATTCTAGCCCTGTTCATTTCACTTGGCTTCGCCCAACTAAAATCCACATCTGACTTCCCTTGTAAGGTACCCCACAAAAACTTCCGGATGGCTGGAGGTCAAGTCATCCTTAATAGAGCCATTTGTTGGGAAACTGTGGCTGCACTAAGCCAGAGGAAAGCAGAGACTTTGCCATTCTTATCACCAGTGTGTAGATCTTAACATGGGCACATACCTGTGCTTAGACACATCCATTTCATCTGCAACGTCTTGGTATATCAGGGAGCTACAGGAGATTGGCTACTAGGATGAGGTCTAGCAGGAGCAACCTCACCCAGAATGGTGACCATTTCCATATTCCAAAGATCAGCCAGTATAAGATAGCATTGTCACCAAGTCACTGAGGCACTTAATTACAATCCTCTCAGAATGAGCTGTCAAACTGGGCTGCCCCACCTGTCCCCCTATTACCTCAACAATTGCTGCCTAAATGAGACAATTCATTTTGCCTGGTTTAACTGATTTGTTCAAGGACCCTAATTCCTTCAGTGGCCTTTGTCTTTATCTTGGATTAGAAGACTGATGGTAAAGTAAAACCTCCTTTGATGTTTTTAACAGCTTTCTTTTAACCCTTTGTTATAGCTCACTTCATAAGAAAATAATGGAAAGGAGAGAGAATTACCAAAATGGCAGGCCAACTTGGAATCCTGAATTTCCTGTAACTTCTTATTAATGCTGGCTTCCCACAGCATGCTGTAACTTCTTATTAATGCTGGCTTCCCACAGCATGCTTAACATACCCAGTTAAAGATTTCATAGCTGCATTCACACCGCAGTTTTAACCTTGGTTAGCTTGCTTTGGTTTTTCAATGTAGTGATATTATTCTATTATTTATTATTATTATGTATTTATTTATTGTTTTGCTATTTAGCATTGGGCACAACTAGAAAATAAATTAATTCAATAATCAAATTAAATGGGTTGGCCACACTGAGCTGTTGCTGGACGTTTCTTTTACTATCTATTAAAAATTCTTATTACTTCAGGCACAGCTGGGTGGGATGTGATTTTTAAACAGTACTGTACTCATGCTTTTGTTATGATATTAAAAAAGAACTTAAGCAATTGGACTAGAAAGCAATTATTATAATAAATAGAAATTGTACAGAACAGAAAGGGAGTAGAGTAGACTACAGCTCAAGGTACTCTGCCATACTTAGTGCTGAATTAAAACAACAAATAAAAGCATGTCCTACAGAATATTATTTTCAGGAGTGAATAGTCACCAACAGTCTCAGAAAGATAGCCCAAAAGGGCACCTTGAAAAACTTGACATTCTGGGTTAGATCAAGTTGATTTCATCTGAAATCAATTTGGACAGTTACTGTAGGTATTCAGCACAACTAATGAAGTGGGGGGGGGGTATTTGGGGGGGTTTCCCAGCAAGAAAATTGGTCTTCTTTTTGTTTATTTATTCATTTTGGTATTTTGGCACAGAAGCCTTTTGCTTCTCGGGGTCTAGTGAGTGGCAGGAGTGCAGATCCCCTTTTCCTGCCAATTTCAATCTTTCCTGCAAACAAGGATCCCTTGTTACTCAGAGCTGTGAAAACAGTCCATTTTGTTTTTACTTCCTCCCTTCTTTTATTTCCTAATGCCCTCTCTAGATCCCATCTGATTTATCCCTGGAATATTTAATTTCTTTCCCCACAGGCCAGGGCTGCACAGTGAAACCACAAGGGTATTTGAAAGAATCAGGGAAAGAAGCAAAGCTCCAAGGGAATTTGATGACGAATCAGTACAGTAGAGAATTATTGAATGATTATATTAATCCTTCAATGGAAGAATGCCCAAAGGAACCTATTACTGGGGGAGGATTCAAAGGGCTTTGCTAGCTTATCTTTCCCCTCCTATATTTGTTAATTGGTATTATTCTGCTATTGCTATTATTATTCTGCTGTTCTCAAAAGAGACATGACCAGCTTTAAGACAGGGCCAAGGCATTCTGCTGCCTGAGGTAGAACAGCAAATGGCACCTACTTCTTTAGGCCTATCCAAAAATCTTAACTAGCCACAAAGGTGTTAGATTAGAACCAGCGACCCAGGTTCAAATCTCCCCTCATTTATGGAAGCTCAGAGCATGACTTTGGGTTATTCATTATCTCTTAGTCTGGTCTGCCTAACAGGGCTGTTGTGGGAAAAATTAGGAAGGAAGAGAGGATGTTGGCTTGAGTTCTTGGAGGAAAGGGAGGATGCCAATTAACAATTAAGAGATATAGAAATGAATAAACACAGGCTACTGTGGATGTGTGAAAGTCTGAAGAACTGCACGGAGCAAAAGACAAAGGCTATCCTGTCTCAAATTACCTCACTTGGTTTGTCCCTGCATTCTCAACAACTGGGGCAGAGTCATTCTCAAAAACCCCTTCCCCTCCTTATGGATAAAAATGCCACCACAATATGCTAAATAATCAGACTGCTCTCCTACAAGAAACAAAATTAACATCTTAACAGTGAACAAGCTGCAGTTCCCCACCAAACTACACCTTCCTTCCCAACAGGGAAGCAGCCATCCGCTCTTTTGCAACCAGCCCAACAGCTTCCCTGGTTGTGTTGGGATTACAACTCCTTCATTCACGGTGGCTGGAGATTCTGTGAGCTGTAGTACCAACACATCCAGCAAGCACCAGGCAGAGGAAGAGGCTGGTGAGCAATAAAGGGAATGAAGAGAATGAAAGCAGAAAGCGGAAGAAATGAACGCAGATGCAAGGTCAAACTGCCCAAAGCCTCCTAGAAGCCTCTGGGAATTCATTTCACCGACTCCTTCAAGCTGCCCTCTCGACCAGCTCCTCTTTTGAAATTTGGTCCACCTCTTAGAGTTTTACCCAACTTTGGAATCTCAGTCAAGGCCACAAGTGGGCCTTCTCCCAAAAGAGTTTTAGTGAGGGTCAGGTTGCCTGAAAAGCTTTCCTTCTTAATCCCACTTTTAAAGGATGCTGAATTCGGGGGTGGGGGTGGAATGGCAGGAAGCGAGAGACCACACAGTCATATCCTTCTTTGATGTAAATCATGCATTGCAGCAGAGTTAAGTAATGGAGTTACTTAAGTATGCAATGGTTGTTGATACATTATGCCCTTCATTGCAATCTGGGATTGTTCAATTAATTCTAAAGCCCTTGACATTAAAGCAAGGAGAAATGGGGTTTTGCATGGACGATTAAATAGATGAGAAGCAACTAGATACCTTAAAAATCACAAGAGGTTGGCTAGGCTTTGTGGAATGGGGGGAGGGGGGGAAATGGAATGCGGGCCCCCCAGTCACTATTGTCCCTCTCTGCTGCAAGGATTTCTTCTAGCACTCTTCCCTCTAATTCGGCTGCCCTCCTGTTCTGACTTTCCTTCAGGAGCTCCCTGAGAGAGATCCCAGCCTGGCTTTCTTCAATCCCAAAAAGAGAGCCGCTTAACAATTACCCTGCTTAACAATGACCACAATCTTTCTCACAGCCTTTCTTCCTTCTGTGTCAGTGGAAGAACTGCTCTGGCTAGTTCAAATTAATGTAGAGAGAAACAGTTTGTAAGAACAAGCAGCAACTCCAGGGCTATATTCCTTGCCGTTAGGTGAGGTGAGGTGAGGTGTTGGACCGTGCAGGCGGCTTAGGAGCTAAGCAATTTCCCTGCATATTGTCTTGGGGCCAGGAAGTAGAGTTAGGGATGGTGCACCAGTGAGAATGCAAGACAGAGCAAAGGAATGGCCAAAAAGCATCAAGGAAGCCCAGAGGAGCTAGAAGGAAGATGCTGGGCTCCAAATTAGCCGGCTGAGAAATTAGGTCAGCAAGAGGACCAGACGAAACGGAGAAACTTTCCGCTTAGCTGCTTCCCCCTCCCACCTCCTGCATCCCGTCTCCCCCAGCAACTGCATCCTTCAGCAGCGGCATGTGGTACCCAGAGGCTCACTCACCCGCTTGCCTGTGACTGAATTGGGCTGTCTTCCTCTCGCTGGGGGTTGGTGCCCAACTCCGACTACCAGCTGTTAGGCTCTGAAGTCCCAGATCCAGGGAGGGAGGTTGTAGGGAGAGCGGCGTGGGGCCGCCTACTTCTGGGATTGACAGGCAGCTCCCGATGGCCAATAGGGAGACGCGAGCCGCCCAGATGGAGAGCACCATTCGGTGAGGTGGGCAAAGGACGGGGGATGATGTCATGATATAGGGAGGGGATGAGGGGAAACGGTGACTTGGATTCCCCCCCTCCCCTTTTTCGGGGAATAGAGGACGTTGCAGTTACTTGCTGGATGGGAGGGGGCGGGGGCTGAATGAATTTGGGCACCGGGTCGCTCTTTTCGATAAATGGATTTTGGCAGGCTTCCTCAACTCTGCCACTCTCCGGGTGGGTTGGATTGCGAACCTCATTGTCTAAGAGGGCTAGGAGTTCACCCAAGACAATCGAAAGGCACCTGTTTGGGAAAAGATGGGATTTGGGAACAGCAAAAAAAAAAAGTGATCTAGCAAGGGCTGGATGCTTACTAAGAATAACAGAAGGGTTATCTATGTTAGAGATGGCTTAAAGGGTATAGAAGATGCTCTTTCTCTAAAATTAAACTGTTTAAGAATAAAAATGAATAAAGAAGCTGTATTGAACTCAGTAAAACTTGCTTCTAACTTAAACTGCCTGAATGTGAGCTAGGAATCCCGAATGAAACTGGACCCAGGGAGAAGGGTGGAAAACACCAAAGCAGGTCTTCAGATTTCCCCCACTTTTCTATTATTTTACTCATATCCTAATTTTCTTCTTTGAAAAAGAGGCAAACATGTTGGAAGTATAATGGGAGGAAGCCTAACAGATAATAATTGATCCAAAGTTACCGAGGAAAGTCTGTCATGCAGTGGGGGCCTGGATCTACTTTACCCCATATCACCACTGCATTCAACAAGCCCATTTTTCTTTTCCATGCATTGCAATCATTTATGATGAAGAATTCTTGGAAATATCTGAGTGCTAGCATATTATTATAAGAGTTCTATGTAAGTGCTAGGAGAGATTTAGATCAGGGATTTGACTACCAGAAACATTACCTGGGAAGAGAGCATAATCTATGCTAACAAAGACCTTGATTATGACATTGTTCAATTTTAGAAACTGTTCCAGTAACTGTGAGATGTACAACAGTGATGGGGTTGGAGATGATTTCATACAGATGACATCAACATATTTTGAAGATGATTTTCTTTGTCCTTCTACTGGGGTTTGATACGAAGGCTAGGCTTAAGGTCTGAAACTCCTAAGGTTAGCCAAGGAGCAAGTAGCCTAGCACCAATTTTATATGCCCTCACAGGAATTGGAGATATGAGTGGTCACTAATGCCAATGAAGTCCTTGCACAAATTGATCAAAAGCATGTGGCACAAAGCAGGGCTCCTCAACCATTTGGGGACAGTAAACAAGTTTCAAATTTTAATAGCATGTCATAATGCTCTCACAAAATGGTTGCCATGGAGGACCTAATATCACAAAGCACCCATTTAGCTGCAGGTAAACCGATGAGGTCGCTCCTTGCTGCCTCCTCTAGTCCTTTTAGATGCTCCCTGAAGTCCCCTCAGCTGCTTTCTTCTTTTGAGCAGGAGGTCACGTTTCCAAATAAAATGCCATGATGACTTATTAATGCCAAGATGATGTCTCCGAATAAAACTGTTCTTTGAAACCTGCCTCGGAGTTCTGTTTGCGATGGGGGTCATTACTTGGAATCATGACACTAAGCTCTTCAGTCACTTACTCTTTTTAGTTTCTAAAAATGCTTCTGGTATTCAGATGAGACCCAGATGCATTCTTGGACATAAATTTTTCTGCAGATGTTGGCATTTTGCTCCTTAGCATGCTAGCTTCCCTTTAATTTTTATTATTGTAATTAAAACAGTTAAAAAAAATCAAATGGGCCATAGAGCCAGAGACATGTCATAGAATGTATTAAGAGCAGTCTTAAAATATGATCTGCCTTTTGTCTGGGTTTAAAGGGCTATCTTGCATGAAGTTAGGAAATGATACTGTTACTTAAAAATATATGATGATGCTCTGATGTTTTTAACTTAGAATGATTTAGTATAATATCTAGTAATGAATGGCTGTGGAAAGTTTCAGGTAAACTCGATAAAAGACCTTTTATATGCAAAGCCAGATGCTCTATGTTAAGCCAGCAGTCTATTGTAATGCCAAATTGCAAGGTCAAATGGTACTGATGGTTAGTTACAAAAAGTTCACTCGGGTGCTGTAGCAGCAGTAAGATCCCTCCATCATAAGCATGGAAGCATGGTTTAGAGCAGAGGTCTCCAGACGTGGCAACTTTAAGACTTCTGGACTTCAACTTAGCATAGCTGACTGAAGAATTCTGAGAGTTGAAGTTAGGCTTGGAGACCCCCTGGTTTAAATGCTGGGAGGTTTAAATGCTGGGAGGAAAAGGACACCTGAAGATAGACAGTTTTGAAAACTATTGCTCTAAATCTTAGCTTCTGAAATAACCAGCTATCCTCAGATAGATGGTCTATACCAGAGGTCTTCAAACTTGGCAGCTTTAAGACTTGTGGACTTCAACCCCAGCATTCTGGGAGTTGAAGTCCACAAGTCTTAAAGCTGCCAAGTTTGAGGACCACTGGTCTATACAACATCCCTCAACTAGATCTGGAGATTCTAGATCTAGATCTGGATGAGAAACAATCCTTGCTATCTCATCCAGGCTACTGGCTAGGAATTATGAGACCTGGTGTCCATTAGACCATGAAGGTGCTGAGTTAGAAGGATATATTTTTATATTGTAAGAAAAAAGGGGTTGTATTTATGGCTGATCATTTTCTGCAGGATTGTATTTTATATTGCTTACTAAGTTCTCTTCAGTGATTTTTTTAGTGTTTTCCCTCTCCTTCCCATTCATCTCTTTTTATTCTTTCCAGCTCAAAGAATTAAAGGAATTATGTGATGGGGTTCAAGACTATGTTAGCAGGACAGGTTCCAGAAATTGGAGCAGAAAGGGACATTTTTGATGTTTGCATGTGTTTGTGATGGAAACTGAGAAGGGCAAAATCAGGTTGGAAATGGGTCAGATTCAGACAAAATCCAACCAATTTTTATTATGGTCAGAGATTATCACAGAGAGATGAGGTGGGAAGAAATATAAAATGTTAAAAATTGTATACAGATGTAAATATGAATGGTACAAAACATGGAAAAAGAGAGAATGTAAAAGGAATGATGGGAGAATGAGAAGGGCTGTGAAGGAGAAGATTCCAGAATGAACGACACCGCCACAACATCTGACTCCTCCATTCTAAGCTCTTCTCCTTCCTCCTCCCGCCATGTGGGCCAGAGCAGAACTGCTTCTCAGGATTTGGAAAGAATGGCAGCAGCAGCTGTGCTCCACAGGCATTCAGGTATGTATTCTGCTGCATGTTTTGCTGCTCATTATACAATATTTTATGTATTTATGAATCTAAATAAAAGCGACTATGATGATGGCTACCCTGAAAATAGGTCTGAGATTCAAACTTTGCTTAAGGTCAGTCTGACTGAATGCCTTGAAGTGACATCTTATGATAAACTGGATCAGTAGGAACTCTACCTACCTTATAGTAACAGTAACAGAGTTGGAAGGGACCTTAGACCTGTACTAGGGATTGGAACCGCCTAACTGCCGACCTTTCTGATCGACAAGTTCAGTGTCTTAGCCACTGAGCCACCTAGTCGGGTTGAGTGACCTAGTCAGGTTAGTACCTGATAGTACTACCTGATAGTAGGAAGACTATTCCAGAGTTCAGGACCACCACAACAATCCAGACGTTCAATATTATCCAACAAACCAAACCCAATAGCATTTTCTCTTTTCAGGCAACCTGGTCATGTGATCTGTTCCTGGGTTTTGTCATAAGTCTGGACTTACTCAGAAATTTAGTCATGCCCTTTTCCTTTTGGTAATTGTCTGGTACCCCCACTGCCATTTCTCTTCCAGCATTTACTCTTTCATTTAGGATATGGTCCAGGGGTGGGTTCTATTTACCTGTCCTACCGGTTCTAAAGGTGCATGCGCTTCGCGTGCATCCGGTGCGCGCGCACGCCGAACGGGCGCTCCTGTGCATGCGCAGAAGCTTTTTTTTGCCAAAAAAGGTCAAAACAAGTTTTCTGCACACAAGCGCGCTCTGCGCGCTCCACAACTGGCCCGGTAAGTACGGGCGCGCAGGGGAGGGCGCGGTCCGGGATGCGTAGAACCGGTTTGGTGACATCACAGCGTCACCACTACCGGATCGCGCGAACCGGACCAAAGCGGGGGCAACCCACCACTGATATGGTCTCAAATCAAAGTTAGTTCTGCGTAAGCTAGCTCTATAAAAGGCTATTCTCTTCTCTTTTGCCCAACTTCTCCCACCCAAGCAACCATCTATAACCATCCACTGCAGCCCATTCCAGAAAAAGGTATGTTTTGCAGCAGCAGTCCCCAACATTTTTTGCACCAGGAATTTCTTTCATAGAAGACCATTTTTCTATGGACCGCGAAGGGGTGGGGGGGGAAGGAGCGCATAACTTAGATCCTGCATATGCGCAGTTACCCTCACTTACCGCTTACCTCCAGCTATGCAGCCTGATTCCTCACAGGCTGAGGGCTGGCCATGGTACCAGAGTTTGGGGACCCTTGATTTACAGAATCATAAGATATTTTGTAGAGGAACCCCTGTGATCTTTCCCAATGCAATAAAATTAGTACCATTTTTTTCTGTCATTGGATCCCCAGCCCATGAATAAAGCAGATTTAAGTGATTCTAAACTGTACCCACTGGTAAAGAACAATTTCTCCCCTTGGTGAACAGTATCAAAGGATGTCACAAACTGATTAAAACCTGTTAGCTTCACCATGCCTTATGGTTCTGAAAAGTTTAATGTAAGCCCGAAGTGGTGAACTGGAGGAATAGTGAACTGGTGCAACCTTGAAGCGATGGCACCAACTTCCCTCCAATTGCCTCCAAACAAAACAAGAGCATGTTGAAAATTGCATCTGTTGCATACACAGAGAAAGAAAAGAGAGGGAGTTTGGAAGAGAAAGAAATCTTAAATAAAAACACTCCTTGAGGCTCAGCACTTTTGTGACTCCAGTCCCATCAGCAACTTTATTCAACTCAAATTCCAACAGAAGGGAGTTTAGGGCGGCGGTGGTGGGGAGCCGAAGAAGGACTCCAAAGTTGATGGACAGAATCTTGCAGTAAGATCTGCTCCATTCCTGCTGTCGTGCTGTGATTAGCTAATGCTTTTCCTGCCAGCTGCTGTAGAGGCAGAGGACAACAAAGCTGGGGGACTTCAACCAATCACTTTGCCTATCGTATGCCAAGCACGCAAAATTAGCACAGCATCCTTTGGCAATGACTCAGAGCAGGCAAGTAGAGTTCCATGCTGGTAGAGTTTTCTGCTGACCTGAGAATTGGTGGACAGCTCAGCAATGGAGAACCCCCTAAAAACTAGACAGAAACATTCCCAACCCCAAGACTCCTTCTCAATTTCATAGCATTTTTTTAGTGGCAGTCTAGTTAGTTTTGCTTCCTAGTCTAATGTTCAAGATTTCTAGGTCCCTATTACTAGGAACCTCTAGTAATAAAACAAGGAAAGGAGAGGGGAATAGAAAGTCGTGCAAGAGTTATTGTTCAGAGTTATATTGTAACTGCAGAGGAGGATTTGGACACGGTCCAATAGTCTAAATCAGAAATGACATAACAGCTACACTCTTCCTTATGACTACCTCCAAAATTATGCCCTTTCCAGGCAGCAAATGACATCAACATTTGGTGCCCTCCAGATGTCTTTGATTTCAAACCTTTTAATTCCTAGAGAGGGATAATTCCCAGCATGCTATCTGAGAATCATTATCATTGAAGTCTTAAAGATCTCTGGATGAGGAAGGTTGGCGTGGAATTTAATAAATAGAACATGCGACGGAATCCCTGAGGAGAAGGGCTTTGCTCTGAGGGCGACATTCACACATGCTTGTAGTTGTGCTCAGCTCTAGGTGAAAAAAATTCTGTCACAATTCCACATGGCAGGCAGAGCTATTGCACATCACTGTGAATGTAACATGTGAAAGTGGAAACAATCATGTTTAATTGGAAGGCATGGAGTAAAATTGAACTTTTCCTTCAAATGCTAATAAAATAAACTACAAACTCTTCCAACGTGGGCACATTGTTGCAGGTATCTCCTTCAGTGGCCAGATTGCTCTATTCGTGTAAAATGGGGAGTGATGTAGCAATGGAGGGAAAACCTGGGTCTTCTCCATGTTTGTCAGCCTTTCGATGTTTCCATATAATCAGGAAATACTGAAGATACCACAGGAACTACTTGTACTCTGTTATTAAAGGATATAATGATTATAATGACAGAACATTGAAAGCCTGACAAAGGCTTTCATTCCTCCATCTCTTATACCCAAGAGAATCTCTTATACACAAGGCAGGGCAATCTTAACTTTCCTTCTCAGTCTATAAGTTTACCTAATGAAGTTCTCCTTCATGGCCATCTCCATGCTTCTCTACAATGTTCCAGAGTTCTAGTCTTTGCAGGAGTGGTGGCAATGGTGGTGAGAATGTCCCTGAGAGGCAGGAGGAGGAGGAGGAGGAGGAAGAGGAGGAGAAACAGAGATGTGCTTTCACATTTATAAGATTTTGTTACTGTAAGTTTACAATAAAGGCAGCGTTAGTACTCATGGTTAGTGCTTCTGGTCTGGATTACCTCTAAGGGCTGACAATGGTTTTCTCCTGGATTTCATGCAACCCAGGAAATATCCCAGCTTCCTGACTGAAATGATTTCCCCAACCCTAGCTGGTGATACAACTGTTCTTTGGCTAGCAAAGCAGTAGACAGCACCAGCAGCTTTCACTGTCTCCTCATATTTCCCACCATCTAAGCAACTATGCCAGGAGAAAGAAAAAAATGCTTTTAGCTTTTCTTTGGACAGATGGTGGCGATGTGCCTTTCAAATGCTTGGAATAGCCCTTTATGCACTAATATTCATTACTATCCTTTTCTTCTCCCTTCATCACATGACCTCACCCTATAAAAATACAGCATGACTCAAAAACTCCCTATCAGATTAATTTGGGCAGCTATCAGATATATGGCTCTTGCTGATGTTGTAACTTGTTCTATGGGGAAGTAAGATTCTACAAATGTTTTATATTCATCCAAGCCTTCTTTTTACATTTCCTCAGTTACATTCACCTTTCCCACAAAAAATGGCTAAGGCAATAAAAAAACACAAGAAAAACCCCATAAATACTACATAGAAATCAACAGTCAGATGCTATAAAAACAAGCCAGTAAAAGCGTAACTAGAAATATCATTAAATAAGAAATGTAGGTGATACATAAAGTGGCTTAAAACAAACCCAGAGAGACTTGAGGATTATTTTGAACATGCCATTCCTAGTGAATGTGATGAATTCTATGGTTTGCCATCTCCCTCTTGTGGGCACACAGGGCAATTATTGGCTCTGCTTATATGCTGTCAGACGCCTTCCAGAACTGTTCCTTGGGAGTCATCCTGAGATACAGGACTGATGGGAAATTGTTCAACCTGCAAAGACTCCAGGCTGTCACCAAGATAAAGGAGACTGTGCTACGAGACTTCTTTTTTGCTGATGACTGTGCCCTGTATGCTGGATCAGAGTAGGAAATGCAAGCCAGCATAGACAAATTCGCAGCAGCGTGCAACAACTTCGGCCTCCTCATCAATATAAAGAAGACCGAAGTGATGTACCAGCCAGCTCCAAATGCCCAACACCAAGAGCCCATCATCACAGTGAAGGGACAAAAGCTGCAAGCAGTGGACCAATTTACATACCTTGGCAGCACCCTCTCCCGTGCAGTGACAATTGACATCAAGGTCAACTGCAGAATTGCCAAGGCAATCTCTGCATTTGGCAGATTACTGACCAAAGTGTGGGACTGACGTGGAATAAGCCTTGCTACAAAGTTTACCGAGCAGTAATGCTAACTACCCTGATGTATGCCAGAGAGACTTGGACTGTATCAGTAATGGGTTGCTCCCAGTTCTATCTGGTTCTTAGAACCGGTAGTAAAATCAGCAGGAGGCTCCGCCCACCCCACCCCGACATCATCAGGAGGTGATCCAGTGGTGGGTTGCTCCTGGTTCGGCCCGGTTCGCACGATCCGGTAGCGGTGACGGTGTGACATCACCGAATCGGTTCTCCGCGGGCGGGAGCTGGGCCCACCCATGCGCCCAGACTTACTTTTTTTCTCCTTTTTTCTGTTTTTCTGCTCTGCGCATGCGCAGAGCGTTTGTTTTTAGTTTTTTTTCTGGTAGATTAGTTTCTGCGCATGTGCGTAGTGCACATTCAGCGAACGAGCATAGCGCGTGCATGAAGAGAACTGGTAGTAAAGGTAAGTAGAACCCATCCCTGAGGTGATCTGCGCATGTGCAGAAGCTTCTGTGCAAGTGCAGAAGAGCGCATGTGCGCGCTCCCACTGCAAACCACTAGTAAGGAGAACCCACCCCTGGACTGTATACAGGAGGCACGCTAGACAATTGAACCACTTCCACATGACCTGCCTTCACAGACTTCTGAGGATCCGGTGGCAGGACAAAGTGCCAGACACAGAAGTCCTCTCCAGAGCAGAAGTGCCATCAGTTCACACCTTGCTGATGAAAGCCCAGATAAACTGGGCAGGCCATGTTGCAAGGATGCCAGACTTCGGCATCTCCAAACAGCTCCTCTATGATGAGCTGTCTCAAGGAAAGTGATCACACGGGGGGAGGGGGGACGACAAAGGAAGCAATACAAAGGCATGCTGAAAGCCTCTCTCAAGTCCCTGGATAGCGACACCACTTCCTGGCACCTGGCGCATGTTGATCAAGTCCCTGGATAGCGACACCACTTCCTGGCACCTGGCGCATGTTGATCCACCAAGGCTGCCAGACATTTGAAGACAGAAGGATAACCATAGCACAAGAGAAGTGAGCACTCTGCAAAGCCAGAGCCGCAAATGCTGCAATAGTGGTGCCCACACATGTCTGCCTGACATGTGGCAGAACATTCCGTGCCCATATAGGCCTTACCAGCACCTGTGGACACACAGTGGCCAGCCCACAACTTGTTAGATGTCAAGGTCCTCTTCGAAAACAATGGTCAAATATCATTGGTTCTGCTTTTCAATTTTTTAAAGTCCGCAATGACTAAAGTATGTTATTCAATTATGCATTGTATAAAAATATTTAAAGTTATATGCTGATCATTAATTTCATTCCTCAGACTGCTTTCTGCAGACAAAAAAGTCATTTGATGGGATTGAAATATCCATGCGAAATATGTTTTTCCATAGAAGCTGGACTTATATTTATAATAAAACCAGTCTGGAAATTTTATGTTGAAAAGAGACATGAATATTTGCTAAATATTTAGATCTTCATGCTTGAAAAAAACCACTCACTCTATTCTCTGTTCTATTTTGTAGTGGAGGTGAGGAATTCAATCACAGTAATTATGATTTCTGGTGAATGGTCTTATGAACAGAACAGAATAGAATAGAATACTTTACTGGCCAAGTGTGATTGGACACATAAGGAATTTATCTCCAGTACAGATGCTCTCAGTGTTCATATAAATCAGAAGTGAATGGCACAAAAAACCTGATTCATGTCAATAGACATTGTATTCATTTTTGTTTAATAGCTCTGTGAATCATTAAAGGAAAAAAAAAACCTGGTTAAATCAGCAGCTGTTTCCCCACAGACTTGGAATACATTTCTGGAATAGATATGCATTTCTCTACAAATTACACAACTCTGCTTGCCTTGCTGAGTCACCCTCCCTTTAAAAAGAGACAAAGAAAGGAGTTATGATGGTATCCACAGATACACAAACATTTGGGAAAGGAACATAACAATTGTGTTAATTTATTTTTATTTTATTTATTTAATTAATTACAAAAGTCTGGGCACCCTGTAGATGGCAGCACAGAGGTTTTTTTTTTTAAATGCATGCAGTGATCATCTGAAGTTTTTCAGCTTGGTAGCCCTAAATGAATAGATAATTGGATTACATGGATGATTGTGAAAATAATTGAGCATAGAACAATTCAATACTAAAAAGTTTTAGTATGGAAGTAACAGATATCCCAGCTAAAAGGCTTTTATTTTTCTACTTTAATCTCATCGGGCATGCAAATTCATTATAGGTCTTACAAATCTTCCAGGAAGTCTGCATTTTATTCAGGAAAAAGAAGTGGTGGTTTTTTTTTTTTTTTTGATATTAAAATAACCTTTATTTAAAATTTAAAACAATATAAATAGAAATAATGAGAAAAAAATTGATATTTACATAGTAAAGGAAATAGAATAATAGAAAGAAAAATGTACACAAAGATAACAATCGACCATTGTATATAAATATAACATCATTAAATATTGTGTACATAAACAAAACTGGTTCCTAAACTTGTTCTTATAACTAATCCTTTTTGAAGTGTTCACGGCACTTCATCTACAGCATATAATCGTGTAACAATTTTCAAAACG
>JANHFM010003952.1:429877-439960 GCA_032468115.1 Grayia smithii
GGACCCAGATTGTTGGGGGCAATATGCTAACTCTGTAAACCGCTTAGAGAGGGCTATAAAAGCACTATGAAGCAGTACATAAGTCTAAGTACTATTGCTATTGCTATAAAAGGGCAAGAAGCCATTTCTGAGCTGGACCATTGAGGATGAACATGTCTGTGCATATATCTATGCATATATCTAGCATTAATATGGTTTTCAGATATAAAACATCATAGTCATTCCTTCTTAGCCAGTATGACTTCATTTTCCTGTTCAAGGATGAGTCATGCATGACAAGGTTTGACTTAAGAATGAAGTGGCCATACTTCAATCTGCACTTAGATTGGGTTTTTAATCATCTGTTCAGGGTTAACGTAAGTATAAAAAAAGAACATACACTGCATTTGGGCTTCATGTTAGAGCTAATGTTGGAATTAAGAGCCCAATGACAGTGGATACTATTCTCTAACCAAGAAGCCCACGAGATATGTACACTCCAGTGGTTGGTTGCTCCTGGTTCGGGCCGGTTTGCGTGATCCGGTAGCGGTGACGCTGTGACATCACCGAACCGGTTCTCTGTGACCAGGAGCCGGGCCCACCTGCGTGCCTGTGCTCCGCGCATGCGCAGAACACTTTTTTGTGGCTTTTTTTTTTTAAAAAAGCTACTGTGCAAGCGCGGAGCGCCCATTTGGCGAGCGCACGCACTCCGCGCATGTATCATCAGAACCGGTAGTAAAGGTAAGTAGAACCCCCTCCTGGTACACTCATATCCACAATTTTCTGATCTGTTTTGTTATAAACTTATTATTTACCAGCAAATGTTTTCTCATGCATTTTCTAAAGAAATACTTCATCTAGTAGAGGCAGGGGTGAAATATTCCTATGTTGCCAATAATGCTTGCAAGAAATAATTTTTCTCTTAAAAGGTGATGAAATTAATTTTCTCTTAAAGGTGAAAACAAATCTTGATAATTACTTTAATTAATGTAACAGATAAAAGATTAGTTTAATGAATCTAACATAATAACTAATATAATGTAAAGTAATATATTGAACAATAAATATAATTCCGGGTATACAAAGGCTCAGATTGTTTAGGTTGCACTTTGCTGGTAAACTATTCCTGAATATGGATCCATTTAATTTGTTTCAGTATTCAGTACTTAACTCTACCACCACTCTACCTTCTCACAACTTCATTCCTGCCTTCCATTCAGTTCTTTCTGTTGTGAGGTATAGACAGAGACTTTAAAACCAATATGATCCTAGTATATAATTCTAAAACATAGTGATGAAAACCAAGCTGTAGAAGGTCATCTTATAATTTCAGGGAATGTCCTTCTGCTTGAAACTCTGTAGATCAGCCCTTTGACCCCATGGCTTCCCTCTGTCTGTGATCACTTTTGAACTGCCAAGAAGCCACATATTACTACAGTTATATCTTAAACTGGTTCGGAAGGGGACTAAGCTTCAAAATAGACATCAATATTCTTAGAAGTAATATAATACCCAAACAAAGGAGAAGTTACTTAAAGAGTACTCCTCGTAGTTATTTTCAAAGTGCAGAATAATTTTGTGTGGTCTTGGGATGTAAAGGATGATTTAGCTAAATGACATTTCCCTTTCTTATCCTCTTCCTTTCTATAGATAGCACTCTTTGACAGGAAGTCAGTCATTCCTTAAAATACATACTTTCCTGGTCTTTTCTTCTAAATCCTGTATGTGTGCATATTGCAATCCTGGGTTATTCAGTGATGGCTTCAAAATACTTCTCCTGTGCTTAGAGATATGCGATTGTTAATGACAGTTTCATGTTTCCACATTGGATATCTGATTGAGCTGTGCAGCTTTGAAATATGATTTCTTTACTCCTAATCCAGAATGTGGGCACTGGAATAGTAAATTCAGGACACCCAGACAGGAAGAAAGACTGGGGACTAGAGTTATAGGGAAAAACTGGAAGGCCCTTTGGAGGCCGTTTTGCAGGCTACTGAAAGCTGCTTCTGTTGCTTTTGTGAAAATTACCGACATATATTCTAGGGTTTTTTTCCCATTAAAAAGATCTAAAAGTGTTCCCTTGGGTTTTCCTTAGAGGAACCACTGTGTTCTACTGTAGAGGCTATTGCTGCTGCCTTGCCAGAACCAGTACAGAACTTGAGGAAGCTTAATTGTTGGAATTGGTATTTATTTAAAAAGAGACAACTCAGATAGAAACAGAGGGATTGTCAGGGAGAGGAGTACCACTCCAGAGTCCATAAGGTGTTTACTGCCTCAGGAGGCGAGACTTGCGAAGGGACCCAGGTCCTTGGGAACTCAGGGATTGCCAGGTGCAGAAGTTAGAGCTGTCAGATCGAGGCAGGCACGCCAGGCGTTTGGCCTGAAGACCATCCCATATCCGGGACATGATCCCATCTGTCCATAGGCACTGGTTGTCAGAAGAGATGAAACATGGCATGGAAAGGCAGGGCATGACCTATTGAGAAAATGGCAGAAGAACATTAGGACACTGTGAGGGGATGTTCCCCTTGAATATCATATAATACTTCATGACCGCATCTCTTAATTTCTTAGTTCTACTTTGCTCTAATTTAGGACAAGAAATCAAATATGATGTTGCAGATTGGATATTTATGTCTTATCAAACATAAATCATTTGTTACATCTCCAGTGTTGGGGAATTTGTTCTAATTTTAATAGAATATACTGTATGCTTTGAATTGATCAAGGACTGAAGGACAGATGACATTGGCTGTGTCATTTCTATATTCCTTTACAATCAACACTCACGGAAAAGACCCTTTAACCCCATCTTCCCAAGTCACTTCACCATTATCAATCCCATACTTCATTATTTACCCGAGCAGAGTTGCTCATTCCCATTTACCCTGTACTTCTCTGTAGATGGACAATTGATTCTCTATATGACAAGCTGCATCTTTGTAATCTCCCCTTCTCCCTTTTTTAAATTGCAAATACACCCACTATTAGCCTGCTTTATTCCTCTAGCTTTCCAAGAGGCTAGAAGCTTTCCCTTCTTATTGGTTGTCAAGCAGGAAAAATCCTTTGGATCCAGAATGGAAATTCAGGGTATTAATATTTTTGTAGGCTAGTTTTTTTTAAAAAAATCTATCAAGATCTGAATGAGAGTTCAGAATCTCAGAATGAGAGGAATGTGTTGCCTTCCTCCGGAGCAAGCACGGAAAGCAAAATTGATTTCTTATCTTTCAGCTTAGTCATGTGCATGGAAATCTATGGAACTCTGTACCATCATCAATTCTACATGGATAACATCAGTGGGTTGACTAGAGAATTGGTAGATAAAGCTATAAATATGGATAGCCTTAACAGCCTGATGCCCTCCAGATGTGTTTGACCTCATTCTGCATAATTTCCCAGCTATAGTATAGCCAATGACCATTATACCTGGAGGTTTTCAGAATTGTAACCGTAACCAAATAGAGGGCTTTAGGCAGAGGAAAGTTGGATAATGAGCTATAATTTCAGCTTTCAGGACAAGAAAGAACCCTCTGTGTGTGTGTGTCTGTGTGTAATGTTTTTTTGGCTAGCCTGCAAATATGCCTGCAAGCATTTGCTTCTGCTGTCAGATCCCCGAGACAGATTATTTCCTAGAGCCAGACACTCACTGTGCAGTTGCAGCCCTTGCTATAGTCAAGACTCAACCCTCTTTTCTGCGCAAGAGAAAGCTGAGACCATGGCTGGATGAAGGAACAGGCTGTGATCATGACGCGATTGCCATCCATCATCCCTGTTGGCCAAGAAAGAGAGAGAGAGAGAGAAATTAAAACGGAATATAAACATTCTATCCGATTCGTTAGTTGCAGATTTTACTTTTATAATCAAGTTTTGGCTTGCTGAGTATCCTGCAGATATATTAATATTGTACATCTTCACCACCATCAGTGGAGCACTATACATACTACTTTTCCCTTGCAGAGATGAATAATGAAATTAAATGTGGCTTCTGTTGTAAGGTAATTTTTTTGCCAAAAATTTTTAAACTTGGTCCCCTGCATGAATAATGCATGTGGAGTTTTAGAGTTGGATGCGTTTTTATTTATTTATATTATTTGGGCTTCTTCCTTTGTTGGTATTACATTGACTTACTAAAAGGAGAACTATATAAAATAGCTCTCCTGCTCACTCCAGATATTTTATTAAAGCTTTATTCTTTAATATGCCAAAGGCAAAACTGAAGCTAAATATTAGCTTAGATTTTAGCTAAATATTGGGAAAAAAGATGCTTTAACAGTATGGGTTACTTGATAGTGGAAGTAGGAGGGTAGTCACTGGAATGGTTTAACCAAAGACTATGACCTAAAAATGAGATAGTTCTAATCTGTATTGCAAATTCATTGTTAAACCAGAATATAGATAAAATCAAGGTTTCTTCCAAAATTTGAGACAATGTGACATCTTTTTTCAATTAACAAAATCTGATACACATTGTGAAATCAAATCCCATACTATTTATATGTGCACATATATTTCTGTGCATTTAGTATGGGGTTGAAATGTCTGTGAGAGGTAATAAAGTTATGTGTTCTGTATCTTGGGCAATTAATTCTGGATTTAAATTTCTCTTTTCCAAAAAACAAACAGCAGACTTCTTTTCTTTTCTTTTTTTTGCACTGAGAGCAGAAACATATTGTTTGAGTTGTTTGTTATAAGCAGCTTTGAGGTCAGCCTTGGCAGAACCACTCACTATGGGGTAAAACTGTTCCTGGACTGTGTCACTTCAGACTGCAGGTGGGGGCTTAGTTTTGAATGCTTAGTTGAAAAAAAAATCACTGCAAACAAAAAGTAGATGTTAAAAAGAAAAGCTTTGGCCTGGCCTAGTTTTTCCATGACGTGCTGGTTTTCTAAATGTAAGAGGTGATTGTTTTTCTTTTGGGAGTAACTCTCTAATACATAGCTTCATACTTATAGTTGCAACCAAAATACATTTTCTTGAGGTGATTGCCTAGATTAGAGTGAGATTATATGACAAATATTTTAAATAAATGGTATGAATGAAAACAGTCCATAATACAAAGAATGCCAGCAAAATTAGTATGATGGGCAGGACTAAGAAAAGAACTAAATTTTACAAGGAGTTGTGGACTTCTTATTATGTTCTCTGTCTTGGAGACATGTTGTGCTTCATCTTATCAGTTTAATATTGCTAATAATATAAATTTGAGACAATATGGCATCTTTTTTCAATTAAATGGAGTCTGATATGCACTGTGAAACAGCAAATATTTTTAGACAAAAGTCTTTTCCAGTTCTCTATGAAATGTTAAGGCTTTGTTTTGCCATTGAATTATAGCTTCAAAAGATTGGCAAATGTTAAGTACTACTAAAACTGAAACCAGCTGCGAATAGTTGGGTCTTTCAGATACAGTAGTTTTAAATTATTTGTGTGTGTGTGAATTCACAATTCCCTCCTCTTCCTTTTATGCTAGGTATGATGGATTCCTTCAGTTTTTCCTCCCATTATTTATGTTCTTCATAAGAACATTTATAGCCTTGTTTTCAGACATTTCTCATCATGCTCAGATCTGTTTTTTATTAAGCATCCAAAACAAAACTCCAAATTTTTTAGCTACAGGATATTTTACTGATTTTCAAACCAGGGTCCATGAAGGTGTATACCAGGCCATACCATAGTCCATGGTACAAACAAATATATAGACATATATTTTTAAAAACCAGCTTTTAGCTACTTTAAAAATCTTGGAAGAATTTCAAATCTCACAAAAGGTTGTTGCTGTCACAATCCTGTTAGCTTCTTGCTGTTTTTGCCTGAGATTTCATAAGATTTAAGCTGGAAATACCAAAATCTTATGAGATTTGGCAAACTTAATGATATTTCACCTATTAATATTATTAAAGGAATTTGGGAACCTTGTGACTGTTACCAGTGGGATTCCTGTGTGTATTTGCTTCCTGCCTATGCTAGGTTACTGATAGTGACTGTATGTGTTAACCCTAAAAAATGTATGATAATGTTATACTGGCCTATGCAGAGGTAAGAAATAAGAATGTCTGAATTTGTTTTCAGTTGTTCCTGGTCTTGGGGATCATTCTATACCTGCAATGACATATTCTTCCCCTTTGAGTGGGCCCTTGTGTTCATAACCACAGAGGCTTTCCATAGCTGGAGTGTAGAGAAAGCGGACATCTTGCATCTCTTCTGGGCCCTTGTATACCTAGAGAAAGAGAAGAACAGGAATGTGTACAGAGATGGAGGAAAGAGGGAGAATTATTCCAACCAGGAAGAGACTACCATGAGGAAAAAGGAAAGTCAAGGCTGCTACTTGATGGGAGTTTTTCATAACTCAACCAGAAGAACTTACATTGTATCTGCTAGGTTAGAGTTCAAATCTCCGTTTCAGTATAAGTTGATTGAACTAATAGATATCAACCAGTTTCTCATTTTCTTAAAGTATGTGAAGACTAAAGGCATGCTTGGGTAACTTTAATTGGATACAGCCATCTTTTTTCCAGACTCAAGCAATTATGGAGGAATGAAATAGCAATACAATAATCAGAATCCATGAAATTTATAATGAAAATCGAGGAGTTTCAGATAAGGATACCCAGTGAATTTTGTTTCGTGTTATTTTACAAAAATATTTGTGTCTTTGAACTTTTGGACAAGGCGTTATAAAAAGCATCTTCTGTTAACAGTCTCCTTAAAGGCAGCTTTGGGGGAAGCTATCAGTGGGTCTCTTGGTTTCTGGAAACTCACTTGGTAATTTTGGACCAGTCACAATCTCTTAGAGTAGGTTACTTCCCAGTCTTGGAGTGAGGTTGCAGAAAGAAAAGGAAATACTTATCAAATAACTGAGAGGAAGTGCTTACCTTGGTTGTTTTGATTTCATGGCGTATCCACCACACAGGTTCTCCGACAGAAATGTTCACATGCTGCTTGCTGACACTCACAAATTTGCCTCTGATCACTGCAAAAAAGAGGTGGCTGGTAACATCTTATTTTCCTCGTTCTATCATTAACTATCAGTTATTTCTTTGGTTTTAGCTGAAGGATTGTTTGTGATCCTTTAAATTCCTGGGACCTTAGACACAACTCCTGGCTCAATTTAGTCAGCTTGAAAGCCTTAAAGTCCAATTTCTGCCTGGTATCTGTGAATCCTGCTATAAAATGATACACAGTGCCTGGGCAGGATCAGTGGTTGTCCTTCAGATTTTTATTTTGGGTGATTTTGAAATGATTGTAGAGAGCAGGCAAGGGGCTCTTATTAAGAAATCTCTGGATTCTTTTCAGGATGTAGAGATACCCACTATACAGATTCTTAAACAGTGAATCTGGAGTTATATTATCAGCTATTTTTTTTTGACCATTGAGAATTATTCTGGGACTATACAGTTGTTCTCAGAAAGGATGGGAAATGCCCCTCTGTCTTTTTTCCTCACCGCCTCCCCAAGATAAGTTTTGCGTACTACAGTTTGTGTGGAGATGTTATATGACGATGAAGGACTTGATTGCAAAATGAAAAGCCAATCTGAACTCTTCCCTGCAGATCACTCAAGGAGCTAGTACACAAATACGACTTCAGTAATTGGTAGCAAGAATAACAAAGGACATTAAATAGATGAAAACACATTTATATGTATCTCAGATCTAACGACATAGCCACAAACATCTTTTCCACAACAGTATCTTTCAGTTAAGTTAATGTGAACTTTCAGTTATCTGTTGCTGAGGGTATAGTAATAAAGCCATGGGCGAATTGTCATCATTCCAAAGAAAATTACAGGAGAGGAAACATGGGGAGAAGTAATCTGTCTATCCCTCAACCCATGCCTTTCCCGAAGTTCCTTTCTGTGAAATTTTCTATCTAGTTCTACAAGAATGTGGAGGAGCAAAATTGTGGGTTTCCTTTCTTTCTCTTCTCTCAACTCCTCTTAATTGTGGCTCATTATGTTTATGTGTGCTATGCTAACCACACTGTGTTGTTAATTCAGAATCAGAAAACCATGAACTAGTATAGTGCTGTATTGTTTAGGTTACGGTATGTTTGGGAGGAAGCAGAGCTCAGGTATAAAATACCTGCTTGGTATGCAGAAGATCCCAGGTTTAAAATTCAGTTATCTCTAGTTAAAAGAATCAGATGGCAGTTAAGGGAACTGACCTGAAGAATGTAAAGTTATATTTGGACATCATGCTAAGCCATAGCAAATGTTTGTTATAATTGCAAACTGAATGCATTCATTCCCATATGTTGTATTTCTCCCATCTCTACCACATGGCAACATATTCAGCTCTTACTTGTTTAGTTGTAAGGATGTCAAAAGGCTACTGTTTCAGGATGTCTGTGAACCTATGTTTTGTTTTGGAGTAGCTTTACCCATATGAAACCGTGCTTTGATATGCCTTTCCTAAATGACTAATTCTTAGCTGCAATGGGACACTACTTGAGAGCATACACACAATATTTTTCTAATGACAAAACGTGTGAATGTAGCCAGAACTAGTCAAAATAGTTACTATGGGGATGTAGTCTGACTCTGATCTGTAGTAAAACTATAAATTGGTGTTATAATTTAATATTAGTTTGTTCTAATTTATTATCAGTGTGACCATGCAGTGTTCACTGCATGATTTTGAATATCATCTCAGCTCCCACATCAGAGTCATTCTCTGAATAAATTGGAAAACTATAGGTCCTGCTTTGAGTTTTTGTGGGGAGGGCAGGATATGAATTAATAGACAGACATACAAAGAACCAGAGATCACCTATCCTTGTGCTAAAGGCATTAAAACAGACTGAGTAGGTATTTCATTAGCCAGAGGTGAATCTTTATACTTGTTCTTTTTCCAGCTATTTCTCTTATTCTTTCCTGAATATTATATAAAAGCCCAGTCATTTTTCAAACAATGAAAACAAAATTGAAAAATCTCAAAAGTTTTAAAAAAATGGAGCCAAAACAATTGAATAAAAAATATATTGTGCATTAGAATTGGACATACAGATTAAACTTGTTTAAATTGAAGGTATTGAATTTTCTACTAAGAGATATTGCAATAATGAACTTCCAGAAATATGTAGATTGATTCCTTTGAATAAAGGAAAGGCAGCATAGATTGTATTTAAGAGCACCCTATAAGAACAGTGCTAAGCATCTGTGATTTGTATGTGCATAATAGCGTAGTACTTAATAAGATTTCAAAGGGAATAAATTCCTATATTTAAATATTTCCACAAACAGGCAAGATGGATAAAACCTCAGCATTCTCTGATACACAAATGACTTTCCATTTAGACTGCCAATTTATTTAGCAAGGTTGCAAGCCATCTCCTCTATCTTTAACAGCTGCCTGATCTGTATATCCCAGCAAAGGAAAGTTTTCTGGTATACATTAAATTTTGTGATGGGCGGGAATAACATAATATCTATATTAGACTGCTATGGAAAATTACAGAAGTTCTGCCAGAAAGGGGGGGTGGGGGGAAAGCTGGCAATCTTATTTCAGTTGTAATAGGCTGAGGAGTTGATGGGTAGAAATCTTCTCAGCCTTTATTCTTTGGACGTATTCCAGAATAATAAATTTATAGCAGTTCTAAAAGTCCTTGAAGCTCCCCTTCCTATAACATTATGGCTACAAATCATGATCATTATGTATTATTTCCAGCACCAGTGAAAGCATGTTTTTCAGTGCTAGTTGCTGGGAAACAAGCATAGAGATGCTTGTGGGTTTTTGGAGGCATCTAGTTAAATACTATAGGACTCAAAATGCTGGTTTTAATAGACGGTGGCAGACAGGTAGTTTATCCAGCAGAGCTCTCCTGTTCTGTCTTTGGTTTGCTAGAAATCACAACTGTTTTGGGTAAGACGAAGGAGATGAGACATCAGTTTTGCCAATTGCAATCCCATCTGATTTTTTCCCCCACCCGATACTATTTACAGCTGTTTTTTTTTTTTTTACAACTGTATTTATCCCAGGAACTATGAGGATCACCAAGTCCAACCCTTTGCTAATGCAGAAAATAACTACTTGTCTCATAGGTAGTAATTTAGACCAGGGGTCTCCAACCTTGGCAATTTTAAGCCTGGCGGACTTCAACTCCCAGAATT
>JANHFM010003953.1:17938-28068 GCA_032468115.1 Grayia smithii
ATCCTTCCCCTGCCACGCCCACCAAGCCACGCCCACAGAACCGGTAGTAACAAAATTTAGATTTCACCCCTGCTTAGCATGGTGTACATCATCAGTCAATATTATGCCTCAATAAGTGCAATTGCTAGTTTATCATTGGTAGATGAATATTTTGTAGAGGTGTATTATGAATATGCTGGATAGATGTATTGTCTGCTTTCTAGGCGATCAGTGAAATGCAGGTTCAGTTCTCACATTTTGCACTGTGTGCTTTGGCTTTGATCTAGGAAAGAAGAAAACTTATTACAGCTGTTTCACCGAGAGAAGCAACAGGTAGAACAGAATGTGTGTTTGTTCATTGGCATATGTAGCTATGTGACTTGATCATGAAATACCTTTTATTCTATGCGTAGTCCTGTTTCTTTTACTTTTTTTTTAGTACCATTAAGATCTGAATGGAGCCTGAAGGCTCAGGAGTTAAAGATGCTGAGCTTGTCATTTGGAAATCAGTCACTACTTTCTATGGAGATGTTTGTAAATCTCTTCTTCTTTAGGATTCTTGAGATAAGGCAAGAGGACAAATATAATTAATCGATAGCAAAATATATAATTAACAAAATATAATAAATTAACAAAGATACACGGCCATATTTTATCACTTTTTTGCAGGACTAACACTACTTAGTTATAGGAGAGAGGACTGCCCATTGTGTGAATAGCGGGTTCTAATGTTTCTTTCTCCTTATCATTCAGACTCCAATGAGTTTATGTACAATGAATGGTGCAAGAACTGGATATGTCTAACAAAGAGAGGAACTAAAAGGCACATGATAGCAGTCTTCCAAAATTTGAGGGGCTGTCACAGAGAGGAAGGGGTCAACCTATTGTCCAAAGCCCTTGAAGGCAGAACAAGAAGTAATGGATAGAAGCTTATCAAAGAGAGAAGCTGTGGGTGCTCCATCACTGGAGGTTTTTAAGAAGAGATTGGATAGCCACTTGTCCAGAATGGTATACAGTCTCCTGCTTAATCAGGAGATTAGACTAGAACAGCTGTCCCCAACTTTGTGGCTTGGTGGCCTGGCTGGGGTGTGTGTGTGAGAAGGGAACCAGGATGCCACTGATATGAGTGGAGCTATGTGCGTGCATGCTCATCGGCGTACCACTCATGCAGCCCGGTTTTGAATAGGCCATTGTCAGGAGCTGGTATGTCCAAGGTTCCTTCCAACTCTGTTATTCTGTATTCTATATTTTCCACTGGTGCAAAGGTAACACTATATCTATCTATATCTATCTAATTATTTCTTCTCCCAAGAGCAGTTGGATTGATTCTACTGTGTTTCCCTGAAAATAAGCCCTCCTCTGAAAATAAGCCTGCCCCGAAAATATTGAAATGCATTCGCAGCCGGTCCCCGCCATTTCCTCTAGTTAGGGTTAGGGAGACAGAGCTAGAAATTAGATAAGATGGCAAGAGGAGCCCTGTCTTGCTCCAAGTGCCCCAAAATAATAAGACCTCCCCAAAAATAAGACCAAGCGCTTATTTCAGGGTTCAAAAAAAAAATAGAAGACAGAGTCTTATTTTCGGGGAAATACAGTAAGACTTACCATTCCACCTGATACAATATAAGGAATTTATTTGGAGTATGTTAATAACTATGCACTGCTGGATGGTATGGAATCACAATCATTTTGGATTTTTTTAAACACAGCTGTCATAAGCTTGTCAAGCAAGTTGGGTGGCTCTGACTTTGTTTGACCTGCTCATTCCCATAAATGCTGTAATAGTCAGAGCTATCCAGTTGGTTTAATTAAATGTCTTAAACTCCATTAAATGTAACACACACATTTATCAGCTCACATAGGTGTGATCTTTTGGAGAAAGCAGGTAATAAGCTATTTTTTTAAAAAAATATTAATATATCAAAGCAAAATGGATCTGAATAGATATAGGACTTTGAAAATTTCATAAGTAATTTCATAAGACGCCTACAGTCTCTGGCTGGTTATTATTTAAAATATCTTTGAGCCATCCTTCAGTTCAAAAATTCAAGTCTAGTTTATTGATCTGTTTATATACCCATTTCTATGCCATTCCATCCCAGGTCTTTGAGCAGTTTAGCCAAGATAGAAAACATAATAAAAACAAGCAATAACCTTTATAATCATAATTATAATTAAACAGTATTAAATGATGTACCTATAAAAGTTACATATATACCCATAATCCAAATCCTTCAGCCCAAACTTTCCTAATATTAAGGCCAATTAAATAATGTTTGTCACTGTTTTTTTTAAACTTAGCAATGGAGTGACTCCTGCCATGCTCCTTAGATCTGTCACAGTACAAGAATCCAAAGTTTCTATCTCTAAAAAGACTGCATATGACAAGGAGAGTCTCCTTAAAGTAGACAGGCTCTATGATACTCCAGAACCAAGCTTTGGAGGGCTTTATAGGTTAACACTATGCTGTATACTATATTCATAAATCTGTTGGCAGCACACATAAAACCAGTGTTATCTGACTGGCCAATTACATTCTGAACCAACAGATTTGGGTGGTCTTCAAAAACAGTACCATGCAGAGTACATTGAATAATAAACATAAAGTCATAACTTATATCCAGGGGTGGGCTTCAAAAATGTTAGCAAGGGGTTCTCTGCCCGGTTGCTGGGTGGGCAAGGCCATGGTAGGTGTGGCCTAGTCAGCCTCCTGCACCAGAGTGGGGGAGGCCTTTTTGCCCTCCCTGGGCTCTGGAGGCTTTCCTCGAGCCTCTGGGAGGGTGAAAACAGTCTCCTCAGGCTCCAGAGGTCCTCTGGAGACTGGAAACAAGCCCGTTTCTAGCCTTCCTGTAGGCCTGTTTTTCACCCTTCCCGAGCCTCCGCATATGCCCTGCACTTACCTGCATCCAAAGCGGGCTGGGATAGGGTGGAGTGGGCGGGGTCAGCCAGGAGTGGATTTGTGGGTTCTCCAAAATGCATAGTATCTTAGCTAGAGGTTCTCCCAAACCCCTGCAAACTCACAGCAGCCCAGCCCTGCTTATATCGGAGCTTTGCTTAGTCCTAATTGGATTTTTGGTTTGCAAAGGCATTGGTGGAATTACAGAATAATTGATCTGCAATCTGAAAGAGATTGAGTGATTAGTGAGTATAAGATTTATTTTCAAAACCTATTATTATTATTAATATTATTATTATTATTATCATCATCATCTATGATGGTATATTTTTGCCATTAGCAATATCTAAAAAGATTAACATTGCTCAGTTATACCTCCTTATACAGAATGATTCCAAAAGTAACAAGATACAATATAAAGCTACCAAGGATGTAATAATACTGATGGATAATAGTCTAGTGGCTGAAATCTCTTCTTCTTGAAGCTTAGTTATCATCTAGTTTATTTTCTTCCTTGCAGTATATTGTCATTTTTTCCACCAATGCTTGATACGCTATAGTTCAGAATACCTGGTCTGTTAAAAGTCTTCCTTATACCTGCTCATGGTCTCTTCCACTGACATTAAAAGTGTCTGATGGCCTTGAAACATATCCTGAAGAATACATCTATTCCAACAGAAAATGGAGAAACATCACGGTCTGTAAATGAATTAGTGACACCTTTCCAAAAGAGAGATGAGATCAGCACTTGGCGTGTATCCTGAGTTTGGGGGTTGCCTGGCTACTGGTTCAAGTAATTCTGCACCACACATGAGGGAAAAGGGAAGAAAAAAGGAGAGAGAGAGAGACATATTCTGAAAGTGGTTGGTTTGTTTTCAGGGATAAGCGTTCAGTCATGCTTTTCGAGCCATAGAGTTCTCACATAGTTCAGAAGCTTTTGCAATTAAGAGAAACTGTGACCTGAATCACCCTCTATGCGAATGATTTTTTAAAAACTTTTTTTAGTTCAAAGCTGTGCTTTCTTTAAAGTAATGAATATTACCTAGGAATCAAAAAGCATCCAGAGGGAATTTTGGTGGAATTGTACTATTGTTCTGAGAATAATTCTTTCAAAAGCATTAAGTGTGCAGCGTTACCTAATTCATCTGCGTGTACTGCTGAAAAATTGCTACTGGGCTTCACCCTGCTGATTTCTAAATTAGCACATTGTTGAAGAAGTCCTGCATAGTTTTATTCTCCTTTGCTATTTCCTAACTGGAAATTCAGTGTTCGGATCCTGTAATTATCCCAATATATATATATATAAAGCTTCAGATGAGGTGCATTGAAGCGGTTGTGCATTTAGTTCTTCGACTGTATCACCCTACAGATCAGGAACCTTAATTGATCTGCTGTACTCCCAACCTCCTTGCTCCCCTACCTGGGAGCAAGGATGGGCGGGAGGTTCCTTTCTTCTTTCCAGAAGCAAAAGGGGTTGGAATGCCAATCAAACTGACAGTGTCCCAGGGGCAGCCAGTGAAGCTGAACTGCAGCCTGGAGGGAATGGAAGAACCAGAGATGCTGTGGATCAAGGATGGAGCTGTGGTGCAGGGTATAGACCAGGTGTACATTCCAGTAAATGAAGAACACTGGATAGGCTTCCTCAGGTAAGAATGACATATAGAACAGAATAAGCTGGATCAATGTATGATGAAAGCGAATATTAAAAAATTAGTTTATTTTGCTCTTTTCTGTGGAACTTTGTGTGGGAGGAGAGAGCATTTGTGATTCTCTCGTCCTCCCTTATTTATTTTCACAGTTGCCCCAGGAAATAATTTAGGTTGAGACAAAGGCACCGGGCAAAATATTTGACTGGGCAATTTGTTTCCTGGATTTATTCTTTATTTGCTTAATATCTCCTGAATCTAAGCCAGTGTTTCTCAACCACTGTAACTCTTAAGATAGGAGGACTTTCCCATCCAGTGTGGAATTCTGGAAGCTGAAGTCCGCTCATCTTGAAGTTGCTGAGGTTGAGAAACACAGATCTAAGCTTTTCGTGCTTTCTAGTTCTTCCAGAGGTGATATTCAGCCGGTTCTGACCGGTTCTGGAGAACCAGTAGAGGAAATTTTGAGTAGTTTGGAGAACCAGCAAATACCACCTCTGACTGGCCCCGCCCCATCTATTCGCTGCCTCCTGAGTCCCAGCTGATCGAGTCCCAGCTGATTGACTGGGTCTTCTTTTGTTGCCCTTCACATGGAGCTTGAAAGCAGGTTAGTGGGGTGGGGAGGGAATGGAGATTTTACAGTATCCTTCCCCTGGAATCGAGTGGGAATGGAGATTTTACGGTATCCTTCCCTTCTCCTGGAGTAGGGTGGGGTAGAAATTGAGATTTTTACAATATCCTTCCCCCTGGAGTAGGGTGGAAATGGAGATTTTACAGTATCCTTCCCCTGCCATGCCCACCAAGCCACACCCACCAAGCCAAGCCATGCCCACAGAACTGGTATTAAAAAAATTTGAATCCCACCACTGTCTTTCCACATTTTTGTTGCTAATGATTTATAACATTTGTACATACCGGTAATATTG
Source organism: Grayia smithii (assembly GCA_032468115.1). NCBI lineage: Eukaryota > Metazoa > Chordata > Lepidosauria > Squamata > Grayiidae > Grayia > Grayia smithii. The sequence continues at coordinate 23,380 of JANHFM010003953.1, forward strand.
AAATGTTCAAGGCACTCTATATTGGTTATTTAGTACCAATCCTTATAACAAATCCTAAACATGCTGAACAAGTTCAATATAATTGCCCCCCCCCCCCACTTCACCTCCTCCCTTATTATAACCTGAGCTTGAGGGAGAATGATTTGCTGTAGGCAAAAGTGGGGAGCTTTTAAGGGATTGCATTTGGAGGAACAAAACTACTGTAAAGTGGAGTGAGAAGGCTAAGTGGATGGATTTTGTTGTAGGAGAGGAAATCCTCTTTGTTTTTTGTTGATTTGTTAAGCTTATTTTGGGGGATTTGTGCCTGTAACAAAATAATGGTAAATGGTGTTACTGTTCTTCAAAATTATGGTAGAGGGACTCCAGGAACATATTGGGGCATCCATGAGAAGAGGAGATAGCAGAGAAGTCAAGATGATAGCTATAACCCACAGAGCTTTGATTGCATAGCTGTTACTGCCATTATGACTTTTACAACACATATACACACAAACACTGCAGATACCCTTGGAGCCACAAAGAGGGAGCTTTTTGAGATTTTATTAATCTCTGTGGCCTAAGGAAAACTTTTTGCAACCTGGTCTTAAAAAGTCCTTTTGAAATACGTCCAACTATACATCCAACTGGTAAAGCTGCATGGTACCATCTCTCTCTCTCTCAACCACACAATCTTTTTCTTTCATTTATTAGAACTTCTCTATGGAACTTGCAGGAATTTAAGAAAGAAAGGAAGAAACAAAAATGTTTGGAGAAGGTAGAAAGTTTGGTGCAGTGGTGGGTTGCGACCGGTTTGCCCCGGATTGGGTAAACTGGCAGCAGCAGTGGTGGGAGGCTCTGCCCACCCTCCTGGATGCTTCTGCGCATGCGCAGAAGCGTTGCACGAGTGTGTGAGCGCCCACGAGCAAACCGGTAGTGACGGATTTTGAAACCTGCCCCTGGTTTGCTGGGTGCCAAGCAATTTATCTGGTAGCACATTTGTGCCTGTTTATAACCTATTGCAATCACTGGAAGCAGAATATATTTTGCAAATACCTGAAAATAAAGATAAAGGTGGATATACAGATGCAGTTTTCTTGGCAATAGTAGAAATGCAGCTTTGCACGCCTTTCTCTGGAGCCACTTTTAAATTTCCCAATTTGACTAAACACAGCAGTCTTCCTGGCAGTCTCCCACCAGAGTTCTAACCAGGCCTAACCCAGACCCAGTTGGGCGGGTGCTGCTACTTACTGTGTGTATCCGGCAGTGTTTTTTTTTTTTAAACCATGGGTCTTGTTTTCTATATCCTGGATTCATACATAAAATAAGGGGTCATTTTTATAAGTTACAGAGAGGCAGAATATTCCAATGCAAGAATGCAAATTGGCATTGAATTGTCCATTCCCAACCTTTTAGCTTTACTACCTTAGCAATCCAAAAAAATTTTTTTTTCATTTCCCTTCATCTCTAAGATTGTCGTGAAAGAGAACTAGTAGCTGATATTGTATTAGTCCCCACAGTTTTCTGCTGAATGTGTAGTTGTGCCATTTTATCCAGAGAGAGCTTCCTCTCCTCTCATGGTTTTTGTTTCCAGTGTTGTTAATGATAGCTTTCGAAGATAAAGAAAGCTCTATACTCCTCTTTTTTTTACATATTTGTTCCCTTAAGCTCTGCAACAAAACTAGATGGTTAGTTTCTGAGATATAATTAAACATTTCCTTGACATTGTTTTTTTTTTTGTTCCCCTTCACATTCTTTTCTCCTTGACTTTGATTAAAAGGAGACAATTTAATTCAGCCTGTACTTCCTAGATCAAATCTGGGCTCTGCTGAGAGAAGATGTGTCATACAAACCAAGCCTTAGTCATCTCCCACAAGTAACGTTCCAAAGTATTTACTCCATCATTTACTTTAAGCCAAGCATGCAATACTTCAGTCAGTTGATTATAAGACGTAGAAAAGATGCTTATTGTGCTTCTGTGTATGTATATTTAAAAAGTTGAACCCGTTTTCGTGGTGCTTTTGCCACACGTACTTGAGAAGAAGCTACCTGCAAATAACCCCTTCAAGGCCTTCTGAATAAATAGTTTCTGGAGATTTGTAGATCGTCAGCAGAGCCCTTGAAATTTTATTATGCTTCTGTAATGAAATTGATATCTCAGTGTTTGCAGGAAATTAATATTTCAGTGTTCTACAGTGACAAGCGTTAATGTTTGCACCTCAGGCAATCCTAATGAAAGTCTGCATTGGAGGCTTCAGGTTATGTTGGTTGAATAATACTGTATGGAAAGAGAAGTCAATTTTGGTGGACGGTCAGGGCAGACAGCAAATTAACAGGAAAATCAGAGAAACCTAATATGAAAGTAGACTTCCCGTCTTCATGTCCAGAATATGGATTTAGTTATCACAAAGCTGGACACTGTCACTAGCTGAAACTTTGATAATTTTAAAAACTAGTGATGAGTGGTGGATAAGACATTGAACTAGGGCTGGGAAGGTTCAGATCCAAATCCCTCCTCAATCATGGAAATTGTGGCACATTTTTGGGGGGGGCACTCCCTTTCTCTTGGTTCAGCCTACTTTACTGGGTTATTGTGGCAGGGGTAAAATGAAAAATCTCCCCTAATACCATAGCTTCAACAACAAATTGAAAGTGAAGCATTTCCTAAATATTGTTATTATTTATCTGACATCTGAGGAAAGTATATAAGTCACAGTATTTGTATGATGACGTCATCATGCATGCTTCATCATTTATTGCCTTGCCTCACCCGCCTTACCTCTCCTGTGGGCATCCATGGCTGTACCACATCCCAGTGAAATGAGTTATACTCCCAAAGGCATTATAATATTTCTCTTTCTTCCTGATAAGAAAATGATTAGTTTGTTAGGAGGCTTATTAAATTTGAGCTATGCTGAGTAAGGTCAGAAAAAATCACAGATCCTTAAGTAATTTCTTTTATGAAGGAACATTTGCTCTGTTCCCTTCACTCTTGTAAAACAAACGCATTTGCTCTCTCTGCATATTTCCAAACTTCAGGTTTAGGGCCGGATAGCTTGGCAGCATCAGACTTCCTGGAACCAGTGAATGATTTAACTCTCTCAAAATCTTCAGACTGGAATTGCACAGTTAATTCATGTTGGTAGTAATCCTAGATTATTACTTATCTTCCATTGGTGCCAATTTTTCCTAAACCCTTTTGAAAAAAAAAATCTTCCTTCCACTTCATTCATTGCAGTGTTTTTGTTTCTAGAGAAATTTTCCCCAAACAGATGTCCTGGGATCCCATAATTTCTGGCCAGCATAGTCAACACTTGGAAGCTGTGTTAGGGAAGTCTATTCTACAACATAGTTCTTGCTTCCTAATCTATTCACAGAAACATTTTAAGGTGAAACCACCGGAAGGGGAGTAGGGATGCAGTGGCTCAATGGCTAAGATGCTGACCTAGTCAATCGAAAGGTCATTAGTTCAGCAGTTCGAATCCCTAGTGCCGTGTAACAGGGTGAGCTCCTGTTACTTGTCCCAGCTTCTGCCAACCTGGTAGTTTGAAAGCACATAAAGAATGCAAGTTGAAAAATAGGGACCACCTTTGGTGGGAAGATAACAATGTTCCGTGCGCCTTTGGCATTTCCTCATGCTGGCCACATGATCACGGAGACGTCTTCGGACAGCGCTGGCTCTTCGGATTTGAAACGGAGATGAGCACCACCCCCTAGAGTCAGGAACGACTAGCACATACGTACAAGGGGAACCTTTACTTTTACCTTTACCTTTACCTGAAGGGGAACCTGTTTGTTTGTTGCCCATCTCAACCACAAGGTGACTCTACGCAGTTTACAATATTATAGGATCAATTCAATAACAATGAATATGTCTTGTTTGCAAAATGATCCCAAGTTTAACCCATGGCAATTTTAGTCTATATGGCTAGTCTGGGAATGTCTTCCAAGTACAATCTGCTAGTCAGAGGTAATTGATTAGATTTCATTTTGAGATCCAGTTTAATGTAGTAGCTAAGGCATCAGACTAGAAACTAAAAACTAGGAGACCATGAGTTCTAGTCCTGTCTTAGCCTATTATATGATCTTGGGCCAATCACTTTCTCACAGTCCTAGTAATCAAGCAATGACAAACTACTTCTGAAATTTTGCCAAGAAAACTACAGGGCCTAGGCCGGACAGTTGCCAAAAGTCAAAACTGACATGAAGGCACACACACAACTCAATGTTTCATTTATTTCATTGATGCAGTTCCCTTTCCTCCTTTTTAAAATGTTCAGGGTGAGGAAAACAATAACACTAAAAAGGCTACACCATTCAACTTGTGACGAATTAAAAATTTCTGAAAAAACAAAAGAATTGAGATTTTTATATATATATCCACATGTTTGTTCGTATAGAGTGTTATTTACCATTTTATATTCCCCTTTCAACTTTATAGCCTGAAGTCTGTAGATCGGACAGATTCTGGAAAATATTGGTGCCAAGTGGAGACCAATGGGAAGAAAGAGGAATCCCAGCACGTATGGCTTGTTGTGGAAGGTAAGGGGTCATGTTGCTGACTTCTGTCTGGGTCAGTTGTGATTACTGTAACCTGCGAGATGAGGTTGCCTTGATTGATGTTAACTACGCCACCTTCGATATGACCTAAGCATAGCTCATAAAATCATCTGCTACAATGTCCTACCTGTCAATGACTACTTCAGCTTCAAC
>JANHFM010003953.1:42584-62841 GCA_032468115.1 Grayia smithii
TTATTTGTGAGCCGCCCCGAGTCCTTCGGGAGAGGGGGCGGCATATAAATGCGAGTAATAAATAAATAAATAAATAAATATAAGAACAATCAATGCCATTTCTGTCCCAGAAATGTGTCTTGAGTCCCATGTGAAAAACAACAATTTAGAAATGGTTCTTAAAGTTGAATTTGAGGCAGTGAAAAAGTTATTGAACTGTTAACATTTCTCTCCCATTGCTCCTGTTTGTCCTACTTACATTTTCTCTGTTGTAACAAGGAATTTTCTGGCAGCTTCTTCCATATCCTTGCTGCTTTTGGATGGCTGACCAGACGTATGCTCAACATCTCTGTGGTTTTCTAGAAGCCAGTTTCCTGCTTGAGCACCATCTGTTCCTATGGCAGTACCTACCTTTTTAATACAAACCAAAGCAAGCTCAAAGAGGCTAAGAAAAAAACCTTGAAAATCTGCTACTGGTTGCAGTTGGATGTTATGTTTCCACCTGAAATCTGTATCTGATGGCATTTGGAGAAAACCTGACTTCTTAAGCCAAATGAAATTTTTGTCATACACCCCTCATCAGGCTTCTTGACTTTTGGGAGTGCTAGAAGCTTTTGCTAAAAATAGCATCTGGGGCTATCATGTAGAAGCAGGGAATTAATTCATACTCCATAAATCACCCAGAATGATTTGCCAAAGCTAAACAATAGTTTTATTGAGCTGTTACTCCTTCTCACCTTCCTAATTCTAAAATTCTCTGGAAGACAATTTTTTAAGGGAATAATGCTTGTGAGTGAGTATGTGCTTTAAACCTCAAAACTCTGATTCCAATTCTTAATGGAGCCCTATAGAACTGATCATCTGGCTTCACTGGAGGTAAAACTCAAAGCTGAAATTTAAATTTATGATGTGATTTGTAAGGCTTAGGGAAAAGTTTTTGTCTGGGGCATGATGACAAAAATAGCTATTTGTGTGGATCTGGCTGGGATGATTGTCTGAGGCTGGGATACCGCTACAAAGGACTCTTTCACCCTCCATTCCACAGACTTCAAATGAGGATCTCAAGGTCTGGGTAGAGAAGCAGCACGGGCTCTTCAAATACTGAGATCCCAAGCTCTGAAAAATTCAACACTGAAAAGTATTACTTTGAACTGGGGCCAAAAAAACAGAACAGGAGCCAACAGATACAACACAATGCTGGAGTAATATGCTGATAATAAAATGTCCCAATTAGTAGTCTTGCAGCTGTATTCTGAACCAATTGCAGTTTCTGGATCATTTTCAAAGGCTGCTCCACATAGCAACATTTTAGAGTATCCAAAACAGGAGATAATCAGAGCATAGACCATCAAAGCAAGCATAAGATTTACGAATTTGCTACAAATGCCTGAATTAATTTATACAGCTTTTCTTCCCTTTTTAAGGAAACCTTGACACTAAGCTGATAGAAAGCTATCTTCACCTGTTTTAGCAGTTGGGAAATTCCAGATGGTGGATTTCTTTTTCCTTACAAGGACTTGCTTCAGGTGTTATGACTGCATTTCCTTTTTCTTCTAGTGGTAATAAAATTACTGTGGGCTAGAACAGATGCTTTTTTGTAAGGAGATTGTTTCTTGACTTTAAATTCTGCCTCTGGCTATGTTGACCCTCTTTTCCATCTCTGGTGAATTTGTCAATTAAAATGTATCATTTTTGTCCTTCATGCTATTTCCTTATCCTTTTTTTTAGCTATTCAGCATATAATAAAATATTAAGCAGATTTTCTGACATTTGATGGGGTTCACATCCAAAAACAATTCATTACTTATGTGTTGGGAAAAGTAATATAAACTGAAGAATTTTAGAATCGGTATCATTTTGGTAATACATAGGAAGACATTCCAAGTATTCAAAAAAATGATCACATATAATCATATATATAATACTATCTATGATCCCAAATGCTTGTATTTGGCTGTAATGATACTTGGCTGTCATGATAATTTTATGTATGCCAAGTACTTTATATTAATTATCTTCTCATTGAAATAATCTAGTGATCTAAATTAGTATTACTATTCCAGTATTGTCAATTTATGATGAAGATCAGTTCCTTATTATAAATTCAGGAGTTTTAAAAAATATTTTACACAGAGCATAGTTTGTATGGAATTTATTGTCATCAGACGTGGTGAAAGCTATCAGTTTAGGTGGTTCTAAAAAGGGGGGAAATGAGACTAATTAAAATCAGACTATCTGCTACTGTATTAATTTCATAATCACATACTTTGAATAGCATACTAATTGCAAGGAGACAACATTTGAAACTGCTAGGGCTCTTTTATCTTGGGTGTGTTATCTTCCCTCATACGCCACTAAAATTTACCCTTTTGAACCTCGAATGTTACCGGGAGAAGCATGGAATATTTATATTCAGTTTGAACCTGGGTATTTGTATGACTTTATCAGATAGAAAACAAGGAAAGGCCTTCCGAATCACGATGCTTAAAGTCTTGGAAAATGCTTGGAAGGAGCAAATAAAAGTTATTTCGCTATGTGCACAAAAAACTTTCAGAGATGCAATTAGATTTGTAAACATTGTAAAAGTACTTACATCCTCGCTTAGGCCCAAGCAATCAAGTTTTAAGCCTACAAAAAAGTCCAAGCTTGGAGGCAATTTATTTATTATTATTGGAAGGACTGTCTTTTCCCGGTTAAATCTGCCCAACCCACAAGAACAGGGAGACCCAATATGTTGCGGATCGCCTCTGTTAAGGAGGTCCATCTAGTGGGGTCAAGAAGGGCCTTCTTCATGGTGGCTCCGCCTCCTGTGAAACATTATCCACACAGAAATAAAATTGCCTCCCACCATGATACCCTTTTGAAAGTCACTGAAGACATGGTTTTGCCAGTGGGCTGTGAAAACCAGGGTGACATTGAGTGAATCAAGTGGCCTTTTGAGGACTGTTGGCTCAGTCTCTGATACCTGACAAATCTGTACAAGACATTAATCTAGATTGAGATTTTCAGAAGGACCAGAATAGAATCTCACAATTTTGGAATGGTGGCCTTTGAAAATATGCCAATTTCTATTCTTAATTTCTTATAAAATATCACTCTCTTCCGCACAGAAGAGCATTTACCCACTTGGCTGACATTAAGCTCATGAGTGTTGATGGGGTGGCAAGGCATTATTTCCTGCCATGTTCATATCTGCCCTTATGTGGAGGATGTAGTGGAATTAATAATATACGTTGAGCTTCTCATTATACATGGTGCTATGTGTTAATGCCATCTCCTTAATTGCTTGAGCTGCTCTATGGAAGGGAATACATGTAGTTTCTTAGTGGACAATTCTTCAATAATCCCTAAAAAGGCTGAAATATTTTGTTCAGTCATGATGGTTATAAAAAAATAACATAATTATTATTAGAATGTAACTTCCACTAGTCACTTCCATATTAGAAGTTTCCAACTGGCTCAGAGTATTTCACCATATTACAGTTTTATTGTATGTAACATGTATAAAATTTTGATCTTTGATTTTAACTTCCTTGGGCAAAATGTGTCAGTTTTGGGTGGGGGGTGTCCACTGTTCATCAGAATTCAGTTTTGTATGAGAGCTACAAATTATTTGTTCTATTTTAATCTTTTTTTAGCAGTACACATTGTAGGTAAAAATCAAGCACTGCTGTAGGAAATCTTACCCTTCCATCTCCTCTTCTAGGATTTTTTCCCCACTGACAATATGTGAAAAATAGCCATGCACTCATAGGTAGTATATGCTTAAAGACTTACTTAGTCTGACCATCATTTAAAATTCCTTCAGGGTATGCTGAATGTCAACTGTGTGCTCAACTTTAGTCTGGCAGAATTACACCACCATTACATCATTTGGGGGGGGGGGGGGTTAACAGGGAAAAATGAACCCAAATTGTTTTATTTCTTACTGGCAAAAGTAGATAATTGTCTTTAAGAACCTTAGGCCATTTAGAAAGGTCTTTGATGATACAAGAGGCCATTTCCCACAATACAGTTATATTTCCCAATTCAGACAAGATCCTAGAGATAAAAATGGCACCCTTCCTGTCCTTTGGGTTACTAGCATGAGTTGTAGTTAATGTGTGCATTATGCAGATGGAATGCTCTTTGATGTATCAGAATTTGTCATTAGAATGAAAAATCTTCTGGAAATTTGGAAGAGCCTTCAGAACAGCAGAGACAGGCTTCAGAGAAAAGAAAAGAAACTTGGAAATCACCTTTAGCCTTGGATCAAAGTGGTGTTGTTGTTTTGTCAGTGAAGTGGTCCAGATTAGATACAAGTCTTACATCCATGATTTGGGATCAGAGTGCAATAAATTCATTTAAGATTTACCAAACTTACCTGAACAGCAGATAAATTTAAAATGCCTCCACCCTCACCCACCACAATCCCTTTCTGGGCAGATTAAACAAAAACAAATTATCTGCCTGGCCAATTTGATCTGCACATTGGCATGTTCCAGGTTCCTTTAGTTAAACAACGCTATTTATTGGGAACTCAGAAGTGTACCTTGTCAGGGTATGAAGAGTTAATAGCTGTAAGTTGATGAGAAGTTGTAAGCGGAGGCAATGGAATGAGGCAGCAGAGTTACTGCCACTTTAAGAAGCTGGGTCAGAAGCTGCCTATAGGAAGCCATTAGAGGGTGTTTCCTTCTCCTCAAGCCTTCTCCTCATGTATTCTACTTCATGTTCTCCCGTTGTGTATATCATTGCTCTCTGTTGTACCAATAGCTGTATGATAAGGTATTTAACCACCTATATGTTTGTAAATATTTCACTGTAGATAAAACTGTTGCAGCAAGTTACATTAACCACAATTAAATTAGAGAAACAGGACGTGAGACCACGAAAGTAAAAGAGATACAGGCTTTATTGATGCACCAAGTTCAGCATGTTAACACACAAAGATCTGAACTGCCTGGGCAACGCCCAGGGATTAGTTTTTATACCTTACTTTAAACTGAGACCATTTAAGGCGTTTCCTTATCGCATGTATATAGGAGAAAAACATGACATTTCAAAAAGCAGAAGTACACATACGAATAATATAAAGAGGAGAAGTTCATACAACTTTCACCTAAATCATTATCTTATACCCACACTTTTCTTCTAGTGACCCTCCTTGCATTGCAGCAATGTTCCAGTAATATTTGTAATCACACCTTACAATATGCTAGGTTAACTAGGAGTCAAGCTGTAAATAACAATTGTATACTGATAACATAAGCAGTTATAAGCTACAAACCCAGCTATTAGGATAATATTTGGGGGCACCTTATCCCACCTGCTTCAAAACCACTGTGTGCTGTGTTTTGCTCCTGGGTTTATCTCATAATACTAGTTAAACTGCCTAAACTCTGACAGCCCCTGCCCTCTAAAATGAGATTGCCCCCAAGATCTGGATGCCCCACCAAACTGGTGTTGCAAAGAGCCTTCAAGATCTGGCTCTTCACCCAAAGGTGAACTAAGGTCTTCTTTTGGTTCTGCACTTGATTTGTTTTCCTGCTATCTTTACTCTTCTTACTATGTCTTGTCATTTTTAATGTCTTGTTTTAATATTTAAAATCATTTGTAAACTGCCCAGAGTCACTGGGAGTTAGGTGGCATATACATTTAGTAAATAATAATAATTATATTTCCTCCATTACCATATTCTCAATTAATATAAAATGACTTACAGGTACCTGTTTTAAAGGTAAAGTAAAATTAGAAGGGCAATAAAAGCCTTCTAAGGAAAATACAGAATTTTTAAATAAAGACATATAGAGCTGCAATGTAAGTGTTGCTTCATAATCTGTGTGCAGACTAAGACAAAGTAAAAAGAATGAGATCTCTGGTAAGGACCTGAGCCCAAATTAACTAGGATACATAGTTTTTAATTATTAGGAGAGGGTTACCTACCAAAAAAGACATTCAAGACCTTTGTAAAAGTGGGTAGGGTTTTGTTCCTGGGCCTGTGAGTGTGGTGCCATTCCATGTGACTAAACAATGCATGACAAAATGTCTCTGAGGGCCTTGATGATATTATGATTTATCCTGAATAGATACTTCTTCTGGATTCTTATTAAATATATTATGATTTTACTGATGTCATAGTATTATTATATTTCATAATTTTTATTTGGGAAAATATTTAGCACAATTTGGCATTTTAACAATGTATTTTGAAAGCGTTGTTTGCATCCTTTCACAACATCATACAATAATGTCTGATTATTATGAAGTTAGTTTTTCACAATGTTACTTTGTCTGATTAGAGGACTATAGCCAGGAAATTTAGAGGACTCTGACTTTTAAACAAGAGAATTGCCTTAATCAGATGCAACTTACATGCAAGAAGGAATGATGTATGCCTCATTATTAAGTGTGAATACAGGATAATCACAAAACAAATTTAAGATTTTGCTGACTTCCAGATGACTAGGTGGATATAGTTGTATATAGCACACACAAGAGGAAATAGGTTTTTTAATTATTATTTTTTACTTCCTAACCATAATTTCTATTGGGATGCCTACACTAAGCATGTCAATACCAGCAAGGGAAGCCTCATTCAAATTGATACTTGCTAGCTAGAAGGATTATACCATCATGTACTTTTAAAGATAAAACTCTAAACTATGAATTTTGAATCACCTTTGGATAATTATACTCTCTGTGGAATATTCCTCCAGACAGATGATTATTAGATGCCTTTTCCTTTTCATCTCTTCCCTCATTATCTTCTTTTTATGAGTCTTATCAAACACATACTTATTTGAAAAACAAATATTAACCTTGATCAGAGGAAGTACTAAGGTTAAACATGTTAATTTTGATTATTATGCATTTAAGAATCAACTATTGCAACTTTTAATATAATTGAGGGCATATAGCTTGTAATTTGGTTCTAAAATATTAAACAGTGTATAGCGCTAATGCTAAATTCTTTCATTTCTCGGTGTTTCAGGCCATCTTCTCTTTCCTCATAGGGATATTAGCTATGCTCCTGTGTTTTATGTTTAAGTACCCCTCAGAGATCAGAATAACCCAGAGCTTGCTATGTTTTTAGAAGGTCATTAATATCTGGCTCTGCAGAGGGCTTTGTGGGATGGTCTTTGTTCCCTTCAAGAACAGTTTGAGATTTAATACACTATGAATGCTCATTCTTATGAAGATAGAAATAACAATAGGTAGGTGAGAAAATATCCCAACTTTTGATCATTAGGAAATTTCACTTTGGTATGGGAGGGGGTATCATTCCTGTTCAATCTCAAGATACCTATGATAGCACCACCACTATTTTCTTGAAATGTCATGCTGGGGAGATGAAGAGCATTGAAGCTGTGCTTTGTCTTTTGCTTACCTTTTTAACGGTTTCTTCTATGTATCACCTGGGAGTTTACCGTAATTTTTCCAGCTGAACTCAAGACAGGGAGAACAGCCTCAGAGACAGTATTATGGCTGGGTAGATTTGGACCTTAATGAAATTATGGGCATTTCCTATGCTAGGTCAAGGATTCTTGAGAAAGAAGGAAAATTGAGAATTGCCAACCTTCTGGTAGCTTCAACTATATCCAAAAGGTGTGACTTGGTGAAGTGATTTCCAATTCCACCAATTTGGCCTATGGCCTAATATAAAACCTATACTTAAAAGGAAAAACATTCCTTTCAGAAATAGATTTTAAAAACTTTTCTACCTCCAATATAATTCCCAACAAATCTAAGACAAATTTCCCATTTTAAATATAACTTGAGTAAGAGAGAACTAATCTTTGTTTAGGTTCTTAGAAATATTCCTACATGGTTTTTTCCCTATTTATTCAAAATCAATTTCAGAGGAAAAGAGAAATCAGTAGAATGTGAATTTTTACACATATTTTTATGAGATGGCCAGAAATATGTGTGCGTATGTTTTTCTTTATTATACAGTCAACTTTCTAATAATCTGACTGTTCCCTGGCTTCCCATATTTGATTCCAAGGAAGAAATGATGAGGAAATTTTTCTGACTTATTTTCAGATGGAAGAAAGGGTAGTGGAGCGAGGGCATTCCCTGTGGGTGCACCGACCCTCTGGAACAAACTTTCCACTGACCTCTGCATTGCCCCTGACCTCCGCTCCTTCCATCGCGATCTTAAGACCTGGCTTTTCCATCAAATAGGCTGAGGCAATGGGATTTTAGATTACTGTTTTAAATTTAAAATTTTATATTGGTTTTTATAGATTATTGCATTTACTTTTAATATTTTCTTATTGTATGTTTTTTGTTGTGAGCCGCCCCGAGTCCTTCGGGAGAAGGGCGACATATAAATGCAAATAAATCAAATCAAATTAAATCACTGCGGGCCAGTCCATTGCTGTTTCCAGGGCAGCCCCATGGGCCAGATTTAAGCACCCTGCAGGCCTTCAGTTTGAGACCCCTGCTTTAACTCTTCCGTTCTTAACAGAACACTGCACTTTCTTTGTTTGGAGGCAATAGACTGCCCAGCAAGGATTGGAACTGAATTCCCTCTTACTAATGGTGAACAAAAATTAGTTCTTCTAAGGTTTGGAGCTTTGGAGAGATGAGGAGTAGCTAGATTTAGGTTTTCAGCTCCGATTTGAGATTTGAAAGCACTGCAAGTAAACAAAATATGAGGAATTTCTGTTCTAGAAACTAATGGCAAGCAAATTACTAGGCAAGATCTAAAGGTAAGAGGAAGTGTTTGCCAAGCAAGGAGTGGGAGTTGGTTTCAAGAATCAGTGGCAACATGAATGGAACCATTGAGCCATGAGTGGGAACAGGAGATGACGGGAGCAGTGAAGGGGTGGATCTAAGAGAACATATGGAGAGTGAGGAGCTTGAGAGTAAACGAGGGGAAAATGGGCCAGAACAAGAGACGTGAGAGGCAACCAGCTTGAATTTATATTTAAAAAGGCAACAAACTAAGGAAGAAATTGGAAATGGTTTTCTCAAACCAGCAGTGTCATCAAAATCTTTACCCTTTTTATTTCTAGTGTTTACCAAAAAAAAAATATGTGTGATGATTAGGCAACTGCTCCTATGCATTCCCACTTTCTTTTCCTGTTCATTGACAGTTCCTTGTATTTTCTCATATTCCTTTCAAACATGTGTCTTATTATAAGACTCATCCAAATTGTGACTTCATTTCATTTCAAATTTATCCTGTCTTCCTGTATACTTTTAATGAAATATTGCCAGTGAATGTCACAATGACAACAGTGATTAAGTACGAATGAAAAAAAGAAAAAGAAATTAATCTCAGAATACTTATGGAAAGAGGACATATGGAGCTTTTTCAAGCAAGGCTGAATTGCGATTCTTTCCCAGCATCGTTTGCAATGTAATTAGTAAGGAGATATAGCAGGTTTTAGTCTATTGTCCAGGATGATCTAAACCAGGAGTGTTAAACTCGATTTCATTGAGGCTCCGCATCAGAGTTGTGTTTGACCTTGGGGGGGCCAGGAGGGGCTTGGCCAGCTTGACGTCACTTGTGTCAGGGGCACCTACGGTGGCCCGAGCACTCTGCCAGCTAAAACAGGCTCCTGAGCTCAGTTTTCGGCTGCACTGGCCTCCTGCAACCCTCTGCCAGTGAAAACGGAGCTGAGGAGAGCTGCCCTCCCGAGTTCCGTTTTCGTTAGCAGAGGCACTGGGGGCTGGTCCTTCGCTGTTTCCAGGGTGGCCCCATAGGCCAGATCTAAGCACCCCATGGGCCAGATCTGACCCACTGGCCTTGAGTTTGACACTCCTGATCTAAACCAAAAGGGTCCTAGAGGGATGGATCATTTTTTGAAGTTGCCAACTTCTGTTTGGTTCTGTGTTGTTGGCTTTTGTATTCATAAGATCCATAGGTCACCTCTGGAAGTAGTATCCGCAATATTCAATGTGTAGTATGATTAATGTGTAGAAGACATTAAATTTTTATAATGTCCTATATAGCAGAAATGAATAAAATAAAGGCAAAGAATGATAGGTTCTACTCAGTATATTTTGCCCCTGCCATCACATATCAATCTTGGAATGGGACTTTTCACCTCCTACCCTTGGCTGCGCACGCTTCTCCATCAGGCTTCCGCCTTGGGGGATTCTCGTCCGAGAAGTGGAGGTAGCAACTTTGTACAGTCACTATATGATATGGTCATAAGTTGAGGACTACCTGTACTGTTTTCCAATTTGATATGGATGAAATGGGAACTTTGAAGGTGGGGAGGTAAAACAGTCCCCCTTTTCAGATGAAGAAAATAATCAAATAAACTGCTATTGTGCTCTCTCCCCTCCCCACCCCACACCTGATCCTGCAGCTGGGCTGCTGTTCCCCCCCCACTGCCCGCCATCTTAGGTACAAATATACCTAATTATGATGGCTGGCCATGACGGTTGTAAGTCAAGGATTGTCGTCAAATTGGAAAACAGTACAAGTAGTCCTCAACTTACGACCATATCAAATAGTGACCGTTCAAAGTTGCAATGCCACTGTTGCCCACTTTCCCTCCCCTTCCTTCTCCTAACAAGCACCTGAGCAGCAACTCCCCCAACCCCCACCCCTGCGCTTCTGGCTGCCAGCATTGGCAACTAGCCGATTGGCTGGCAGCTAACCGTCCCTGGAGGCGAAAAGCCCGGGACAAACAGTGTGGCGTCAAATGGGCTGTGCTGAAGCATGTGGGATGGAGGGGCTGTGGCTGACTGGCCATGGCGAATGGGCAGAGGCATGTCAGCTGAGAAAAAAAGCTAGAGGAGAATTCCCCGAGATGGAAGCCTGGTGGAGAAGCAGGCGCAGCCAAGGGTAGGAGGCGAAAAGTCCTAAACCCATCTAATAGCCTGCTCTGTGCATTATCCGCAGATATGTAAGAGAAATAGTTCCTGAACAGTGGTTTCTCTTCTGAAATATTCAGATATTGAGTAATAGCGTAATTAAAACCACATGACATTGGGGAGTGCCTGCCGTATACATATATAACGCATGAATAAAGTTGGTTTATGCTCTGGAAAGTCTGAAGTAATGCAAAGGGTTGGGTGTAGACTTTTTACCCATCAATATGATTTGTTTTCCTAATTACCAATTAACGTAAGTTCTCTGGGCAGTTGCCAAAACTGCTCAATATTACATCAAACAACAAAGAAGAGAAATAGATTACAAATTCAGGAATCAAACTGTAAAATGTAAATTATTTTAAAGCCTGTAATCAGTAATAATATAATAGAAAAATACTGGTAATTTTAAAAATTCAGTTGTTTCGAAGCAGGCTATAAAATAAACACAAGAACAAATTTCTCTAGTAAATCAGGTTTATTATTGGGTGCTATGTCAAAAGATCTTCTCACTTAATCGGAGGGAGAAGAGAGGGTATTATGCAACCTAATTTGGAGCATATAGAAATTTGGGCAAGAAAATATGGAAAAGATCAAACTTCTTCCATACATTAGCACTGATACACGCACATAGACGCTTCAGTTGATGCCAGATTTTTTTTTATGCAACCTTGAAAATATTGGAATTATAGTAATTGAACTTGCCAAACAACTATGACTCATAATCAGGGGAATAAGGGTTTTCCAGCTAAATGAGAGTTGCTTGCCTGCACCATCAGTGCCTCCAATGACTTCAGAGCAATTGCAACCCCCTTTGTGTTTGCTGAGACTAAGAGAAAGTGATTCTGTTCTGACATTGGGTGATGTATCATCAGATGAATTTCTTTACATACCCAGAATTTTTGCAAGCCTCATAAACTTCAGAATGAGATAGAAGTTTTAAAAGGGTTGATGGTCTCAATTAGTTCAACAGAATGAACGTAAATGGATGCTTGGTGAATGACGAAAGGTGGCTTGTTCGTTAATAAAGATTAAAAACGTCACATTTTGCATTTTCACAGAATATTTTTTATAAAAATTGAACAAATGTGTCTGAATTTCTATAGATTTTCTGTTAATCCTGTTCTTTTCCAATGTATTCTAATATTTTAGTAATAACAACTACTTTGCTGTAGTGGTTAAGTCACCACGCTAGGAATTGGGAGATACTAGACCAGTGATGGCGAACCACCCTGCCCCGACTTGCATGTGCAACCACACCACTGCGCATGCGTAGAGCTGTCATGTGCGTCCCCCTGCAGCGTGCATGTGACAGCGTCATCTGCACATGCGCAGAGCTTTCACGCGCACCCCCCGCTGAATTGCGCACGCAACCATGCCACTGTGCATGTGCAGAGCTGTTGCACACACTCCTCCTGTGGTGCATGCACAACCGCACCATCTGCGCATGTGCACACTGCACACTGGCCGTCTCACGCGCATGCACAATCATGTGCACATGTGCATGAGAGCTGAACTGCATGCATGTGCAGGAGCAGGTAAGTGCGGTGACAGCTTGTGTGCTGGAAGAAATGGCTCCGTGTGCCACTTCTGGCACACGACCCATTTTAGGCATAAAGTCAGCTGGGTGACCTTGGGCCAGTCACTTTTTTTCAGCCCCAGGAAGGAGACAATGGCAAGCCAGCCAAGATTTGCCAAGAAAACTGCCAGACACAACCTAATGGAAGAAAATGTGTTTTTGTATGTGTGTGTGTATTAGTAGTATTATAGGAGACACATGCAAGTATGGCATAGGGGTAGTACTGTGCCATGTTCTTTGAAAGGTTTAAGAAATGTCAGACTACTATCACTTTACTCTCAGATTCCATAACAGAATGTTTTTGAAAGGAACAAATGTTCCTTATTTTCTCTGTTTAACCATCAACTCGGAAAAAAAGATATGCAATGCTAATCAGGATTTATAATGTCATGAGCAGGCTACCTCTGTTCATTCATAGCTCAATTAGCACCTCTCAGGGATCTTGTCCAAATTCCCCAGACTGTAGCATTTGCACATTTCTATGTAAATAACCGCTCAATTTTGCATATGTTAAAAATCTTCCTTCTGTTTCAGCAATCCCTTTCCCACCTCTCAATGTGACAGTCACTAAGATCACCAGCAACAATGCCAGTGTCACTTGGCAACCTGGATTTGATGGCCTTTCCCCCCTACACTCTTGTACAGTACAGGTATGAAACGATTACATATATGTCCTTCTCCAGACTAAACTGCTAAACATTTTTGCACGACAGAACTTGTTTTCTAATTTCAGCTTCCACTGTTATAAACAATGGAGCTTTATAAATTCCCCATTACTTAACCTAATGTTATTTATTTGACTTTGTCACAAACAGCAGATGAGGGAAAAAGTTAATCTGCATTCAAGCAGACCTCTAATTCTGTGTCCAGACCTTGACAAAATGCTAAGGATCAGAATGAAGTTACTGTGGGGAAAATAGGAGGAGGAAAGAGTATTAGGTGTGTTAGCCCCCTTGATTTATTTATGGAAACAATAAAGGTGGGATAAAAAATATCTAAAGGAGAAAGAAAGAGAACGGGGAGGGAGAGAGAGAGAGAGAGAGAGATAAAGAAAGAGAGAGACAGGGAGAGAGGGAGAGGAAAAGAGACAGAGAGAGAGAGAGGAGAGAGCAAGAGCATAAAATCTTGTTCAGAAGTGTAGACTGTGAGCCGAATTGGTATATCTTTAAAACTACTGATATACAGGCAACAAGGGTTTTTGACTTGAAGGCAGAGATGGCCTAATAGGCCTTTGAATCATTTAAATGTCAAAGGACATTATTTGATCCCATTTGTCATCAAATCCTAGAAAATACGTCATCTTTTTAATGCCATAATTACCGGTAAATATTTATACTTGGGATCATTTTTAATATTATGGATAACTAAGGCTAGGGTATTGCTGTTAATTTTTTTCCCCAAAAAATAAAAAAGAATAAAATGGACTTTACTTTTACTTTACTCAATCATACAGCTTCATTACGTTCTACCAGTCAAGCTTTCATTTCTACCTTTCATATTCAATGTTGGAACAAGTTATATTTATGTCTTACATTCCCTGGTTTTACAAAGACTGCAGGTTTCATCTAGACATCCCTTGTCACCCTGAGTGACAAAACTGCCCTTTGAAATGGCATAGGAGGATGCTAATGGGGCATCTTTACTGCAGGAAAGGGGAGGAATAAAAACATTCCCAGATGTAAGAGTTCTTGCCAACGAGAAAACATTTGGCCCATAATTCCATAGGAAACATTATAAAGCATTTCTGAAGCTATGTTGTTGTAGAGCTCCAGGAAGAAATATATAAATCATGAACAGTTCATTTCATGTTTGAGTTTCAGATAAAGACAGAGAACTTGAGGGATTTTCTGCTTCAAGTACAAAAATCACTTAGTTGTTGACAATATTGCAGAAAGGCTGAGGAACATGTGCCTGCTCCTGCTATGTCTCAAGCATCAAATCTTCTGAGGCCTGTCCCAACAGGAATCACTGAACAATAGGCAATAACAAACTTTGCAACCTGATCACGCATTGGAGCAATTGATTGTGGTAATTGCATCTCAGATTGAACCAGTTCACACAGTTCTCCAATGTGCTGTTGTCAAAACCGAGCTGCAGGTGTCCCTGAAGCAGAAACACCAGAGGCCAAAGTCCTGAGGGCGTGGCGGAGTCAAGAATAAGAAACAGCACGCAAAACGAGGGTGGAGAACTTTTTTTCACTTTGAGGCATACATACACACATAAGATGTGCATTCATTCTATGACTGCATTCCAGCAGTGGGCAGACCAAAGCCAAAATTGAGGTTGACCAAAGCAACACCTACGAATTCCTGTCATACTTATACTCATCCTGAAATGAAGAAGCTGAGACTTAATTTATACCATGGAGATACTGTCTGTAGGAAAGAAGACCATGTGAGATAGACATTTGCAGTTGTTATTAGAGATTCTAAAATTCAAATATACAGCATAGGAGTTCTCCTGAGTTTTTAATGTTGAAACAACCTTGGTGATAGCAGTAATTTTTTTCCGAGATGATCTGTTCCACCTATGGCTATGGCCCTGTCTAGAGAAGATCTAGGCATGGATTTAACATTTAGGTTGGACTGCTGTAATTTACTCTACCTGGATTTGTGTTTTAAATTTTCAAAGATGTTTTGGAATTTCTTGTTGATGAGAAAGTGGCTACATTTATTTGTTTAGAAGTTGCCTATATTCTGCAAAGTTTTGTAGAGTATAAATAGTTCAAAATCTTATTGCCACTACTCCAAAATTATAAATTTAGACTTTGTATGCTGAGGTTCTCTCCACTCTAGTTCTTCTTGTGGTAGACAGGGAGGAGAGTATTATAGCTAGTCTTTTTGTTTAGTGTTAGTGGATCATTCAACATTTTATTTAACAAGACCACATTGTCTGAATAGATCAGGGGTGTCAAACTCAAGGCCTGTGGGCCAGATCCAGCCTGTTGGGTGTTTAGATTTGGCCCATGGGGCCACCCTGGAAACAGTGAACAACCAGTGCCTCTGCCAAGGAAAATGGAGCTCGGCAGCCCGTTTTTGCTGGCAGAGCGCTCGGGCCACCACAGGTGCCCCCAACACGAGTGTATCAAGCTGGCCACGTCCAGCCTGTCCCCCGAGTTCAAACACAACTCTGATGCCGCCCTCAATGAAATTGAGTTTGACACCCGTTAATATTAATAGATGATATTAATATAAACTGTTTCTGTCAACGGTTCAGAACTTCACATTTATGGTCAGAATTGATTTCTTTTTGTCACATGGTTAGCCAGCATTATCCAATCACAATTACCAAATGTTTGCTGCCAGTTGTGTGTGTGTGTGTGTGTGTGTGCACGTACCAGTGGTGGGTTCCAACCGGTGTTACCTCTGGTTCTCTTTGTGCATGCGCATTAGATTTCTGCCCAGATGAGACGTGGCAATCCACTCTGCCACGCCTATCAGCTGGGCTAAAAACACACAAATAAAGGTAGGTATAATGCGGGGGCGGATGGGAGGGCCCAACTCACAGTCATAGAGAACAAGTTCACTGATGTCACATCATTCCTACTACCGGCTCATGCGAACCGGGCTGAATGGGGAGCAACCCACCACTGGTGTTCACGCATGCGCATCTCTCCAGTTTGTTATCTTTCTGTTGTCTTATAGGAAGTGCCCTCTTAACTCTTCATTTGCCTTAGTAGGGTGTAAGTACTCTATTGTTTCATCACATTGGTTACCCAAGTAACAATGGGATCAGATGACACTGGTACTTTCGCTAGCTGCTCTGGTTGCCATTGAACTCTGGTTTTGGTTCAAAGTACTGGTTAGGCGCTAAAACTTAAATGGTTTGAGGCCTAGTTACCCAAAGGATTTTTTTCCCCCTCTGCATTTAGATTTACAAGATTTGTGCTGAGCTGCCTGACTCTGAAAGAAGTGCCAAGGGAAAATCCCTTTCAGCTGTCCTCTGTTGGGTGAAATCCCTTTCTTTCAGGTCTGGGAAATACTGTAAAGCTCACTTATTCTCAGGGACTTCCTTTTAAACAAGTTGAGTTCGCACGATAAATGTAACACTCTATGGATTTTTAAACTGGAGTTAAATTTTCTTTGCTAGTTCCTACAGCTTATTTGGGCACTGGAGATTTCTGCTATGTTTATTTCCTGAATACCTGAAAATTGCCTTGAAAAGTTTTCCCGTAAGGATTGGAAAATGATAATGTCTGGTGATAGCATTATACAAATATATGTATGTACAGTATATTTTTAGATCTGTTGGCCACCAATCATTGCAACATATGTACTTGTGTCAGATATTGGGAAGCAAGTACATAATTTACATTATGAGTTTACACACCAGTGGTGAAATGTACCGGTTCGCACTAGTTCGGGTTCAGGTTAGGGTTAGGGTTAGCGGTTAACTGGTAGCAGCATGAAGCTCCGCCCACCCACCTGGACGTTGCTACTTCCAAGTTTTAACCAGGAAGTAACCTGTTTTTGACCCTCTGTGCATGTGCAGAAGGCTTTGCGCATGTGCAGAGGGTCCCAAATTGCATGTGACACATGTGCACTTCCGAACCGGTAGGGAAGGTAAGTAGATTTCACCCCTGTTACACACCCATGATAACATTTTTTTGTTGTCATGGCTTGTGGTAGATGCTACTGCTAAAGATGCTGATCACGAAGAGTTAGGTTTGGAAAAGCTTCCTATAGTCCTCAATTGATGGTGTTTTTCAAGCCTCTTTGATAATACAATTTTGGAAGACCAACTGCAGTCCAGGAGGAAGAAAAAATTAACTCTTCCCTTCCAGGAACAGCACACTAGAAACTGCCTTTTTCAAGTCTGTTTTTCAATATTCAAGTCTTTTTCTTCTTTATTATCAGTTTGATTAATTTTGCTTAAAATTTTTATCTGTGACTTGTATATGTAGATTTGTTGTTGAGGAGCTAATACAGCCATTATAAAAAATAATAATAATGCCAGGAATTTACATGGAGTACAATTGGCTAGAAACTGGAAGGATAATTTCACTTAGGCTATGTTTTGGAAATGGAGTGGTGTGGCACAAAGCTGTTTACATGTGACTTTGAGAGAAATGACTGGGTTGGAATTTTGCAATCCTTGAAGCAAATGCTATATATATTGAAGTAAATAGTATGTTTTATATTTCTTGCTGCAGAAAGCCATGAGTCAGCCTGGACAGATGAATTCAGGACTGCACATTTATTATGGGTTTAGTTCTTCAGTCTGGGCATCTATAAGGAGAGATGAGAATTTCAGCTGAGAATTCAACCCCCCTTATTCTAAATGGTTCATCTCTATAGATTAATGTAGCTACCCTGGACTCCTCCAGGGAGTTGTTAAAGCAATCAGTATTCTTAATTTTTTTTTTTAAAAAAACCCTTCTTCCAAAATATTTGAATGATTGCTTGATTAAGATAAAAATGTCTTCCTTGAGGCATTGATTTGTGGTGACTGCATGGGCACAACTATGATTAGGACTAATCAAGCTGACAGAACAAGGTGTTTGAGTGATGTTACAGAAACAGAACTAGGGGAGAAAGAAAGAAAAACAGTTGTTTTTAAAGCCTTGGGGTTTTTTTAGATTTAACTCAGTCCCTTGATGGAGCCATGGACTAAACGCAATTTCTCCATGTGCTTTTGGCCGCAGTTTATATTTAATCCTGAGGGACAAAGAAAACTGTAACTTTGAAAGCATGAGCAACCACGAAGAGGCTGTAGTTTGTCTATTTTATTCAGTTTCATTAAAGATGCAGAATGTCCTCTTACCTTTCACTTTCAAGAAACCAAAGAGGCCTTTGAGCTAATGGCACTACCTCTACTTGCATGCAACCATCTCCTACACGGTGTTTATTGGTGTTTTCTTGGGACACTTGACAGATCAGAATGAATTTCCTCTTGCACATTAGAATTCTGCCTGCTTGTACTAGGTACAGCCTATTCTTCCTAACATGCACGTCCATCGGTCACTGCACACAGTGCTAATCTCTCTGTTCTAGGCTCCTCCCCACAACCATTTTTTCTACGGCTGAAGCAGAGAGAGACAGAAGCAAATCGCAAACTTCTTAGACAGTGGATTACACCCCCATCTCCCTTTACATCCATTTCTGTCCCATGCTGGGAAAAACAAAGAAGCATTTCATTCTCTGATCTGTCAAGTTTAGTGAGGCAACCACGGTCTAGTATAAAAAGTGTCAACTGGAGCCGAGAGTTACCACAGCAAAGAAATGAAAATGTGCAGTTAACTTGTAAACATTACTGCCCTCTGAGTCATCTTTCTACTACTAGTAGTCCCTGGTGCTTGCAGGAAAGGAAGGATTGTTATTTTTCTAGGGCCGGAGAAAAGAGCTGAATACATGCTTGTAAAGACACCATTATGAAAAGCAGGCTCACTCATACTGTCATCCCTGGCCATAATACATACAGTACAGAGGTATACAGACTGCAGAGTCTGTTTCGTTGGAGTTGATGCTGGAACAAAAGATATGTGTGGATGCCTAACATGAAATAAATGTATGTGTGTATTTTTAAATAATAATTGTTTGACTAATTGAACAGGTTTCTCTTTGAAACTAAGAGAGATGTAGGGAATAAATAAAAATGTGCAAAATAGGTTGGTTAATAGGTTGGTTAAAAAAGACATCAAAGTACAAAGCCTAGTTAGCCAGAGAGATTAAAAACTGCACCTAGATGCAAGGGTTATTTACATGTAGCAGTTTTCCTCCTCTTGTTGATCTCCAGAGGTGACTGCAATTCCAAGAATTCTCACCTGTGAGATCTCAGAACTATTGTAGGACATATGAGATTTCTCATTTTTTCCATTAGTGCAGTTCGTTGTAGTTTTACTGAAGCTATAAGGGGTGGAGGAGGGGGAGGAAATGGTTCTGGTTGTATTTATGGAATACGCTTGTTCGTTCATCAAGGCTCAAGAGACATTGGCAGTTAGCTTTCAAAATACTAGATCTCCAATTTTTGGCCCTTGTATGCTTGCTTGCATTATGCTAATCTTTTGATTATTCTAGAGTTTTCTTCTGTTTCACAGGGTTCAACTGTTTGAAGGATTCATCGCTGCATCTCAATGGCCCAAAGCCAAGATGATGTGTAATATATCATTTATTTGATGCAACTGTCCTAAGGATTTATGAGTTTCTTCAATGACGCATTTTATGTGAAATCCATGAATCTGTTTGCTCATGTTTTTGCTTTATCCCTTTATCCCAACAGGTGGCTGAGCTGCAAGAAGAGGATGAGGTGGTCACTGAAGTTTTCTCTGTTCCTCCCTTTACAAGGACTTTACCAGGTTTAAAGCATGCCACCAATTACAGTGTTCGAGTTCAGTGCTCTAATGAGATGGGCAGCTCTCCTTTTTCAGATTGGGTCTCTTTTCAGACCTTGGGATTAGGTAAGACTTAGAGGGCTAGAGTGCATGAAACTCTTAAAAAATATTGATTTTTGTTGAATCAGAAAACATTTGGAAAATAGCAACTCTTCTGATTAATTGAAAAGATATACTGTATGTTTGATTAAACAAAGATTGCAAGGAATGTGCAAAACTCAGGGCTGGTTCAAGCAATCAATCATCGGCCTCCATGGTTGTTGCATTCTATTGTACAGTTAATTGGAAACCCTGAAGCTGTTATTAGTTCTTCCAAGTAGAATAGAATAGAATTCTTTATTGGCCAAGTGTGATTGGACACACACACAGTTCTTGATTGGTCAAGTGTGATTGGACACAGATCTGGAAAAAAATGGATGTTTCAGTGTTTGTTGAAAAGTTGGGAAACCTTTTAGAAGACTGTGTGGAACTTAACCACAAATTTACCGTATATTCCGGCGTATAAGACGACTGGGCATATAAGACGACCCCCAACTTTTCCAGTTAAAATAAAGAGT
>JANHFM010003953.1:106861-116876 GCA_032468115.1 Grayia smithii
AAAAAAAAAAAAAAGTTGTAAGCCGCCCTGAGTCTCCGGAGAAGGGCGGGGTATAAATGGAATTTAAAAAAAAATAAATGGTGTTCAGTTTGGATCAGTGCTTGATGTACTACTTTAAACCCAATTTACAAGTTCCACAGTGAATACAATGGTTCCAAATTATAGATTCATTAATAAATGCAATTTTAGAGCTGTGTCGGTTTATCTATGTGTTCATAAATAGTGCCTACACAATAGAATTTGATAGTAATCGTATTATTCTTAATATAGTGCTATTAATATGCTCCAATATAATTAAAATGTTTGCTACTTTTGATACCCTCTTCATTTTATACATTCTGAAAAACTTTTAAAAGCAATAAAAATTTAAAAATCCAATTAAAATAAAGTCTGTCAGAATTCATTTATCACAATAATCCAGAGCTTAATAAATTTTACCAGCTTCAACAAAAAGAAAAATTAGATTCAGAAATCGCCTGTATGTAGCCATATTTTTTATTTCTACTGTTGTTAAAAAGAGTGTTAATACAGAATACATTTAAATTTTATTTCAATTAAAATAAATACACTATAGAGGAAGTGCAAAGAATCATGCTACTCTTATGAATAAAGGTAAAGGATCCTGCAGTACTAGTCTTGTTTTCTGAAATATTAAAAAGATTATCTACATACATGGGCAGATTAGCAAAGGTCCTCTGTATAAAAACAAAAACAAATTAAGGACTGTCAAAAAGAAATGCAACAAAATGTAGATGGATTATCTTTAGAACATGGCTTTCAAGATTAAGTCTTATGTTTAACTGGCTTTATGGGAATAAAAATCCTTATTCATAATTCCAACAAATTGTAGCATTGCTTGATAGATTGATGTCCTTGAAAATTAGTTCTTGCTTGGTATTATTTGCTTACAGAACTTTAACCCTTTTGTAAGGCATTCATCCTTTTTTCCTTTCCTCCTATCCCTTTCTTATCTCCACCTAACTTTCTTCCCTTCCTCTGACTCCATATCCATATTGAGGTTTGGCTGGAAGAAAGAAGGGAATGAATAGCCTATTTATTTATTTGGCTTAGTTTTCTTTTGGTAGAAAGTGTATTTTCTCTTCACAATCCAAAACTTTTAATTTTTTTAATTTTAACTTTGGAGCAAACAGTGAATTTTCCATCCATGAAGTTGCTGTCAAGTTAACCTTAATGCTAATGATTTGTTGCAATGTGTTAATAAGAGAATGATGCCTAAAGGGGTGGGTGTTTCAATAAGCCAAGTGTACTTTTCATGTCTGCAGTTGAGTATTTTCTTTGCTTTCTTTTTTCAGTCCAATATCCAACCCTTGTCAAAAATTGTCACATGTGACATCCCAGCTTACTCAAGAGGGAGGAATCAACGTTTCTGTTAAAGAAGAACCATTAGATAACTATGAATATGAACCTCTAAGTTGCATGGAAAGGGTAAATGTGAAGGAAGAAGAAACCAATAACATTGCAGAAGAATATTTCAACAGTGATGGCTCCATATTGGAGCAGCAGCTGGAGAAATACAGTGAAATAGATAAAATGGATATCCATAAGGAACAACAAATAAATCAGTTGGGTGTTGCCAAAGCAAAAATGCTAAAATCGGATAGTGGGAAGATGCCTGTAGTTTATCTAGAACCCTGTACAATCAGGAATACGGTGACAGTCTCTGTTCTTTCACAGGCCTTAATGACAACTTCTAAGAATGAAAGGTCTCCATTGATTCATTCATTAGATTCTTTCCCTGCTCATTTTGAAAATAAAAGTATCTCTAGCCCTTTTGAAGTCAAGAAAACTGAAAAGATTACAACTGATAAAATGGTATCTGAAAACACAGCACCACAGATACCTTCAGAAGAAGATGTGCTAGGAAGAAGTACTGAAACATGCAGCAGCCTCAATACAACTGAGAAAGAGTCTAGTTGTGATATCAAGGCCACTGCCAGCAGTAGCCCTTCTTTAGCTAAAGTTATCTTTGATGACCAAAATATAAATCTGTTGAAGACACATATTTCTGGCAAGAGTACTGTTGGTAATCAAAATGTTGGGATGTCAGGCCCAAGGAAACGAGGAAGACCACGGAAATCAAAGTTATCTGAAGCTGGAAGATCACCTAAATGCATTGCAAAATCTGGTACAACCAATAATGATGTCTCTTTGGGAAGTGGTAGTACCCATTTGGATGTTAACCCTGATCTTGAGGATGTGGATGGAATGCTTTTTGTATCTTTTGTTTCCAAGGTAAATTTATCCAAAATTTATACTTCTTTGGGGTTCTTTATTATAATTCTTGTCATTTTCAAATGTAGTAGTTAAGTTAATGTCAGAGTGTAGATTCTTGTAACTTTGGAATGCTTCCAGTATAATCCCTGCACAAGCATTTTGTCAAACTATGTTTTTTATTGTATGTAGGAAGCACTTGATGTCCACAGTTTTGATAGAGCTGAAGAAAAAGAATTGCAAAATACACTGAACAATTCACTGGCTACATGTAATCCATGCACTGATTCAGGTAACAATAATGGTTACTTATTACCTAGTATCTTCATTAAGTGGGAGATTGATGTTCATAATATGGGGGAATTTCATTAAACTCGGTCTGTGAATGAATCTTCCAACAGAGGAGGATTTTCCTCAGCATTACAGTTTGAAAGTCCTGAAAGAAAGAAATTACACCTCCTTATATCATTATCAGTTCTTTCATCTAATATAATTGTAGCATAAACATTTTATAACTTTGGTTCCAGGTGGCTGTCTTTCTCTCACTCTACTACGAAAAAAGACATTGCCAGAATCTATGAATTCCTGCTAAGTTTGCCAGGCTGAAAAGTACAATGTAGTGGATAAATTAATATTATTTCATGGGCCTTGATTGATAAGCTATGGTTATTTTTTTCCATACAGTCTTCATTTTGTAGCTAAAATAGTTTGGGAATGTATAAACAAATAAGTGTATTTTTGGCAGATGGTCAAAGAATACAACAGATGGAAAAAGAATTGTTAGAAGATTTAAAATCTTTTAAGTACAAACAAGTAATACATCCAAGTCTTCAAGAAGGTAGGTATAGTACTGTAAAATACTCCCGATTATTATTTTTTGTTTTTATTGTGTAAATTACTCATTTTGTATTTAATGTCATGTATTGGATGTGACAACTAGATTGATAAAAATGCAGAGATGTATATAGATTGTCATAATTGTTGTCAGAATAATGAATAATTTGTATCGGAAAATAATTTGGATAGATTTGAAACTGTTACAAAGCATATCAATTGAATATCTGTTTAAAACCAGTTGACTTAATACAAAAATATTCAGGAACTGTACTCTGTATTTCTACTGTACACTTGTTTTACAGGTAGACCTTGAGTTACAAACATTTGAGCCATGGTGGTGCAGTAGTTAGAATGCAATATTACAGGCTAACTCTGCCCACTGCTAGGAGTTCGATCCTGACCGGCTCAAGGTTGACTCAGCCTTCCATCCTTCTAAGGTCGGTAAAATGAGGACCCAGATTGTTGGGGGCAATATGCTGACACTGTAAACCGCTTAGAGAGGGCTGTAAAGTACTGTGAAGCGGTATGTAAGTCTAAGGGCTATTGCTATTGCTAATTGTTCAGTGAGCATTCAAAATTATGATGGTGCGGAATGAAGGGATTTATGACTAGTACTCAAAGTTCCTGCTGCTGCAGTGCCCCCAAAGTCACATGATGCTGGAAACTGCATGCTCATTTATCACTTAATCACAAAAAAAGAAAACAATTCTGGATATCTAGGCAAATGAGAAGAAAGTTGGAAGTTAGAGAGTTTTCCAGTTGGATTCCAGAAACAGAGGAATAAAACTATGCATGTAGAATAAAGTTCTCTTGTTTTTTCTCTTGGCAAAAACAATCCTAAGAGTTGAAGAATAGGGGTAGAATGACAGGGCACTAGGGGCTGTAATCGAATTGGGAAATTGTGAGATTATCTTGTGAAAATTATTTTCTACTTCTGCAAAGTAACTTTGGATCCAAGAAATGCTGACATTGGGAAGGGAAAGGTAAAAAGAAAAATATAGATTGATGTTGTCTTAATGTAGATTGTGGCTTCAACTTTGGTCATGAAATCAGGTGTTTATAGTAGATTTTTTTCCCCCTTTTCAGTACTATACTTTTCTCATTAAGTTGAACTCTGGTGATGAATTGTATCAACATTTAAATTCGGTATTAATACTGTTTAATGAAGCTATACTTAAGGCCAGATAGATTTCTTCTAATAATTTATATTGGGGAGAGAACCAGTTGAAAAGTATTGCTTTTCAGCTTTATATTCTGTAAAATAAAGTCCTTGTAAGAGAAAACATAACAATGATCTTGATACAGATACAAAATTGTTTTAATAATGGTGTAAAAATTCCTTCATTCCTTTAGTGGGTTTAAAATTGAATTTTGTGGACCCAACAATGAGCATTGATCTGAAGTATTTGGGTGTGCAGTTGCCATTAAGTTATTCAGAGGAATATGCTTCATGGAAAAATGAAGGAACTGATTCCAATTCTGCTGGTAAGTCAGCATCTCAGTGCAAAGATTGCTTAAAATGAGTTGTAAAGTATTTCTGTATCTTTGAAGGAGATTTGCAACAATACACCATCTTTTGTTTTACCATCTATGGATATATAGTTCAGTAAGGTGACTGCTTCCACATTGTACAGCACATGGTTTGTTTCAGCTGTAGATATTGGATGAATCATTGTAGCCTGGTTCACCTTTATTAGGTCATAAACCATGGCTTATTTTAGCTGCTGGGCTCACATTTGTACTAAGCTCAAAACAAATCACAGTATGCGATAAGTAAGATAATGTAAGATAACAGCCTGCATTTATAATTGCATACTCCTTTTAAATAGTAAATGACAATATTGTCATATTAAACATCTATAGCATTGGACTTCTATTAAGCTCAGTGATTTAAATGAAAAGATATACTCAATTTGTAATACTGCACTAAATCTCCAAAGAAAATAAAAAACCCACAGTATTTTTTCAGAATTTACATATGTAACTGTCTTATTTATCTATTTAACAAATTTGTATAGCTGCCCATCTCAAAAAACTGGATTGTGAGCAGTATATAATATATAACAACAAACATAATAAAACACTAAGTAAAAACAAGAAAACAAATTTTTTTTAAAAAACTCAAAATAGCAGGGGAAACCATTGTCGTATGATGCAACCATCTTGCTAACTCATCATGAACAGCATCTTATAGTCATCCATTCTAGAGGCAACTAGGGAAAGAATAACTGAATAAAGCCTTACGATCCAGGAAAGGGCATAGTTGGTACAGAACATGAAATTGCACAAAGGAGTTGCAGATCTAGAAGGACCACACATGTTAAGTACATTGAAACAGCTATGGTATTTGTGTGTATTGTAGCATGTTTTTTTTTTAAGTTGTTTGTCAAGCAAAATTATTTCACAGTTCTTTTGTTCCCATTTTTCTCAATTCATTTTTACTGTCAGATGCTGGACTTCATTTTATTTCAAGGACTGGAAAGACAAATGACATCACAAAAATAAAAGGTTGGCGAGGAAAATTTCACAACTCTTCAAAAAATGAAGGTAAGAGGAAAACTTTTGATGCAGAATGTTACTATAAGAAAATGAAATGAGAGAAGGAATGCATAGAATTTATGGTTTCAAAATGTTCTGTGGCTATAGATTACAGAGGACAGATAATAAAGTATGCATATATATTTTATATTTTTGAAATACATTTATTTTTAGAATTTTGTTACATAAAAATGTTCAAGATTTTTTTCCACAATTTAACTAAAATTACAGACAAAAATGCATTGCATTATTAATATCTGGCTCCCATTCTTAGCTGGCTTACTCTTGTTTGACGCTTCCCAGATACAAGACAGGGCAAGGGTAGAAAGGAAAGCTTAATGTATTATAGACCATGTAAACACTTGCTTTCCTGTCGACAGATCTTTTAGCTGAAAATTCAAACCAAATTCAGTATTAGAAATTGAGTACTCAACAGCAGCTCTGATTTAGTTTTAGATAAATATTGTACATATTAAATCTGGGTTAACAAAATGTACTGTGCTCAAATAATTGTGTCATAATAGGATTCATCTGCTAAGATAATATTTGTGCCTCAACAAGTTGCAGCACAAATATGTTGCTTGTGATTTGGAAACTGCATAGTGTACTTTAGTAAAATTCCTGTAGTTTTTAACATTTCTAAGCTTAACTAAGTATTCTGAAATACAGTTAATGGAATTTATGCAAGCATGTTGCAGCTTGAGATTTGAAGTAGTCTTAATCTAAGAAGTATTTTTATTATTATTCAGGGATCATTTTAGAAGGCTTGTTGAAGAATCGATCTGCCTTCTGCAGTGACAAACTTGATGAATACTTAGAAAATGAAGGAAAGTTGATGGAAACAAGCATTGGATTTTCTCCTAGCACATCTAGTTCTCCTGTAGTTTATCAGCTTCCAACTAAAAGCACCAGCTACGTGCGGACATTAGATAGTGTTCTAAAAAAACAATCCGCTGCTTCTAATTTGAGTTCTTATACTTCCAAACCTCTGGGCTTATTACCTTCTATTTCTAAAAAGAAAAAAGAGAAAATGAAGAATAAAAACCAAGCAGTCTCAAAAGGCAAAGAAAAATCTTTCCCAAAAGGCACAATAGGTTTTTCTGTTGCAAAAAAACACAAATACAAACTAATCTTAGAGGAGAAAGTTTCTAAATCTCAGGCAATTGATCAGACAGTTACTGAGAAAGATGCTTCGATGATGTCGGGCACAGAGGGAAATTTGCAGAGCAAACAGATTACTGGGCGTCAGGTGCAGCAGCAGCAACAGGCCAGTCGCTTGTCAACTTTATCCAAGGCTCAGTTGAAACTGCTGGATCTAGAAGATGGCGCATTGTGGGATGGCAAACCACGGACATACATCACAGAGGAACGAGCTGAACTATCTTTGACAATTTTGCTGACTGCTCAGGTAAGTTTAAAGGATGAAAATATAAATTTTGTCTAATCTGAACAATTTTGTAAGTGATTTCTACAATAATTACCTTGCACTAGAAAACAGAACATGATTCATGTTTTTGATTCTTTTAAGAATCAAAAAGCACAATGTCATTTTTCATCATGCAGCTTTCTGAATAGATTTTATATTTAGCAATAAAGAAAATATTTCTACTGAGATATCCCCTTGTACTGGAACAGGACAAATAGTTTCACAGAATACTTAAGAGTTCCAAGAAAGCTGACGGGTATCTAAATCCATTATACTGGTAAAGGCAGTCATATTTCAATTATTAAAATCTGCAATTGTTTAATTATATTGATTTTCTGTTCCATTTGTCTTGTCAGACTCTAGTCTTGCATTATGTTGGTAATTACTGAAGGTTAACAGTAAGCAGTTCTGGGATTATTTAGATTTTATTAAAATGTACAGATAGTCCTCGGTTTATGATTACAATTGAGGCCAGAATTTTTGTTGTTAAGCAAGGCAGTTGTTAAGTAAATCATGTCATTAAGCCCATCCCGCTTCACCCATTGACTTTGTTAGTGCAAAGTTAGCTAGAAAGGTTGCAAATGGTGATCATGTAAACTCAGGATGCTGCAACCATCAAAAATACATGCCGGTTGCTAAGCACCCAAATTTTGATCATGTGACTGTGGGGATGCTGCGTCAGTTGTAAATGCGAGGATCGGTTGTAATTCACTTTTTTCAGTGCCATTATAAATTTGAAAATTACTAAATGAATGTTTGTAAGTCGTGGACTACCTGTATAGGGGGTTTTTTGATCTAGAAAAAAATCAAGGAAAATGTGCAGTGAGATAGCATACATATTCACCTTGGTTATATTATTTCTATAATTTTGTAATGTAAATAAGCTAATTTTAGTATTAATAGTAGATATTTAGTCTGTTGAAGTAAATATGTCAGTGTTATATTGCTATTTTTCTGCAATAGATTAAACCACAACTGCTAGCCTGCTATATAGAATTCTTTGTTAATAATTCTGTAAGCTATACTATGACATTTGCTTTTCATTTGTGGCTTTGCAAATATTTATCTGAATATATAACAAAGGTATATATTAACACTTTTCAGGCTTCACTCAAAAACAAACCTATTCACAAAATAATTAAAAAGAAAGCACCACCATGCAACAATGATTTTTGTCGGCTTGGGTGTATCTGTTCTAGTTTAGCTGTTGAAAAACGTCAGCCAACACACTGCCGCAAACCAGATTGTATGTTTGGATGTACTTGCCTAAAAAGAAAAGTTGTTTTAGTTAAGCAGAAAAAGATCCAGGAGAAGCCTCTGCATGGGAAGCATAAATTATATCGTGAAAGAAATCAGGAACAACAAACAGATGTAATAGCAAAAGATGAGCAAGAAAAAATGAAACTAAAAGATAAGAAGAAGAAAAAGAAGATTGAATATAGTAAGTATTGACAAGCTGTTTAGCTTGCTAAGCTGTTCAGTAGCTACATCCTTTATTTTTTTCAAAAAGATTGTGATATTTCGGCACACATACATATTATGGAATTGATGTAGGGTATAATTTTTAAATGCAAAAGCTTTTCAATTGTAACCATGTTTATAACTCCCTTTTGTAGCTGTGGAATAGTTCAAGAGATGATTTGGCAGTAGGTGTAGTGGAAAAGTCAGATGTGATTGGTTTTTTTGTCATAATAGCTGCATTGAAAACCCGATGATAGGTTTCCAAGAAGAAAGTACAATCGAAGAAAGAACAATGTGGAGCAACATTGGGTTAAATTATCCTTTGTCTTTACAGGTTTGGTTTTCATAGTTTTCATAGATAATGTTATTTCTAGATGAAAACATTACATTCTGCAGAAGTTGAATCATTATGGATACTTACAAAAAGCTCAGTGAATTCTGGGTTGATCAGGCCAATTCAAAGTTATTTTTTTCTATTTTTTGTTCTGCTTGTTACTGTTTGTTATAAATGTATTTTTAATTTATATTAACCCTACAAGTGCTGAACAGTTTAGTCAATCTGACAATAGATTTACACATCACAGATCGGTGTTGCCACAAAATAGAAATGTCACTGGATCTGCATTTAAAATAGAAAAGGAGCCTTAAGCCATCACTACTTACGAGATTGTTAACAGTGATATCTACTTGCATTTTAGGAGCAGACTGCCTAAAGGTAGATAATTTAGTTTTGAAGGTCCCAATGCAATGATCATCTCCCACAAATGGTGGCTTTGAGTTAGTCATCCTTTCCAGGGAGTTGATCTTCAGAGAATCCTACAAGACCTAACCAAGAGGAATGCCAGCCTGTCAGCTGGAATCCAAATCAACCATTTGTGTCAGAGCACCTGATCTGCCAGGAGTCAACTTAGAAATGAAGGCAGTGTGACAAGGTGTTAAAAGTTTATTTGTTTTATTTATTATTTATTAATTAAACTTATATGCCGTCCAACTCCCAAAGGACTCTGGGCGGCTCACAGTAAAAAACAAGGAATTACATTTATAAAAAAAATAAAAATTAAAAACAGTAACCAGCAGAAAAAAAGAAACATTCATATCCCATCAGGGGCTGTATCTCGCTAGATCACAGTCACAAGATCAACAGCCCCATGCCTGCCGGAAAAGCCAGGTTTTGACTGTTTTGTGGAAGGTCAGTAGGGTGGAGGCAGTCCGGACCTCAGCAGGTAGCTGGTTCCAGAGAGTCGGAGTAGCCACAGAGAAGGCCCTCTCCCACGGGCCCGCCAGCCAGCATTGTTTAGCTGACGGAACCTGGAGAAGACTGACTCCGTGGGATCTTATCAGTCGCAGGGAGACGCAGGGTAGGGGACGATTTTGGAGATAACCTGGTCCTGAGCCATATAGGGCTTTATAGGTAATGACCAACACCTTAAATTGCACCCAGAGACTAATAGGAAGCCAGTGCAGTTCGCGAAAAATTGGTGATACATGGGTGTGTCTTGGGACCCCCATAACAGCTTGCGC